>QVAJ01000113.1:109046-155493 GCA_003546035.1 Mixornis gularis | reverse complement strand
CGCGCGCGCGCGGGGAGGGGCCGTGCGCAACAACGGCCGATCCCCCTGAGCGCCTCCCGCCGCGCGTCCCGGCGCCGCCGCTCCCGCCGCCCGCAGGAGGATGCGCCGCTTCGCCCCGGCCGCGCCAGCCAGACGGGGGAGACGATGAGGGAGCCGCCCCGCCGGCCCCTGGCGCTGGGCTCCTGCCTCCTGCTCTGCGCTTTGCTTTGGTGAGTGCCGGCCTCTCAGCCCCGCCGCCCGGCACCCCGGGCCGCGCCCGCTGCCGCGCTGGGGAGCGCTCCCTGGGCGGGATGCGGAGAGCCGGGGCTCGGGAGGTGCGGATGGGGCGCTGGGCGGTCACAGGATCAGTAGGGTTGAGAGGCAGCTGTGGGGATGATACAGTCCAGCCCCCCAGCCCAGGCAGGCTGACCTGGGGCAGGTGGCACAGGAGCGCGTCCAGGTGGGGTTTGGATGCTTCCAGCGAGAGAAGCCCCACGGCCTCCCTGGGCAGCCTAGGAAGGCAAGGCGCTTCCTTCGGGGCAGCCCGGGATGTGTTGTGGTGCGGCGTTCCCCTGGGGAAGGTGACAGCTTTCGGCAGTGGTCACCGGCGTTTCGGGTCAGGGATGAAGCCGCACACCGAGGTTCGAAGTTACCTGTGTGTTGTTGTCTCTCTGCGTTTTAGCGGAGGCATCCCTGCGTTTCCAGTTGCAGGCTGAGCTCCTGCAACTATCCTCTGAAAGATCACGGTGCCTTATTCTTGAAGCCCTTTTTCTGAGTCTGTCAGGAGTAGTGTTAAGCTAAACCAAATGTTTAAGTTTAAGCCAAATGTAAAGTTAAACCTCTTATTTTTCCATTGATTATGCCTTTGACAGTGTTTTTTGTAGTGATTACCTCAAATGTACTTTGTTCCAGCATTCCCTGTTAATTTTCTTTTCAAACTTCTTTAAGAGATGACATCTACCAGAATACAAATATTAGTAGAATGTTTTTCTGTATGGTAAGTTCCAGCCTTCTTAAACTTTGGCCCTCTTTGAACTTGGTGAGTCACTGTTTGAGAACTGATAGCCAGCTTGAACAGCAAACTGCAAATATTGCAGATGTAATGGTCACACTCTGGTGTATTACTACAGTACAGTTCCTGTGGATTGTTCAGATAGTTTGCTCAAAAAAAGAAATCATCTTGAAGTTCTGGCTTGTCTYACAGTTGGGTGAGGAGAGGGAGCCCAGACATCTCTATTTTACACAATCAGTTGCAAATGTGGTGCTGGTGCTTCTGTTACTGTGTTTGGACAGTCCTGAAGCAGCTTTCGTTTGTGTCATCACATTTTTGGGGTTTGGAGACAAAAAGCTAATCTAAAAAGTGCTTGAAAATTCAGTTGCTGTATTTACATTTAGCAAAACTTAAAAAAAACCCCAAARCCTCCTGGCTGTGTGGGTTTGATCAGGTGAGCTGTGAGCCTCATCGACTGTCTCCAGACAGCTTTGATTTTACTCCCAGACACCGAAGTTTGTTCTGGCAGCAGGTTTTAGTTGTACAGCTAGGATTCCTATTAGCAAAACAGTTTTTGTTTCTTGSTTAGAGTGCCTTGAGGGCTGGAAATCTGTTCCTGCCTCCAGGTAATTTGTTAGTGGAAGGGGTTTTTAGCTCCATGATCAGGTGGTCAGGTTGATTTTTTTGTTGCTGCCTTCTTAGTCTGCTGGACTTGATTTTGTGAAAACATTCAAGTTGTTTTGGGTTTTTTTTCATGATAATTCCACATTAACAAAGGAATATCATGTTCAGCTATCTTGTTGGAATAATGTATTTGTTCTGTAGATCTCTGACAGCTTCTGTGTTCTTCTTTGGTGTGGTTAGGAGGAAAACAGAGCTGCTCTTCCTCTTACTCTTCAGAAGGGATTGTTCTTTCAAGCAGTGTCTTAACTGATCTCAGAGTTTGCATTGCAGTACCCCAAACCTTTTAGAGTTTAAAAAAGAAAGGCTCACGTTGTATGTTCACCCTGCTCACTGGCTGCTTTTTGTTAGGAACCGGTGGATCAGTTTAAATGTTGAGGGATGCAGCCCCAGTTTCACAGTCTGCTGTCTCAATGTGAATTCACATTAGAGAGTTTGAAATCCTGTCTGCAGGATGGCATTGGGACCTGGTTTAATTTCAGCAGTCATGTCAGAGTTGTAATTAGAAAGTCTTGAACTCTGCTGGTTCATGCATTGTTGGTGGACTTTCGAAGTTGATGAGTTGTGATTTATTTAACGTTTTACTATAAAGAAAATCAGCACCTTTGTTTGCTTTGGTAGTTAAGAAACTTCAAATAGCAAATGGAAGGATTTGGGTTATAAATGGYGGCTTTTTAAATTTAGCTGTTTTGAGATGTAATTTTCAAAGGGCTTCATGCTAGTAGTAGAGAAATTTTTCCTTACTGGTGAAACTGGTGGTCAGCAGATGATCAAATGGAACCCAAAAGTCAGGGAAAAACCCAYGAGACCAAACAACTGCTGAAAGAACACTTGGGGCTCTTTGGACTTCTTGCCCTTTTTTTTTCACCTGGGCTTTGTTTTCTTTCTGAGTAGCTGTTGCTTCTTTCTTTGAAACTAAGCTTAAAATAGGAATTTTTAAAATCTCTCATCATGCATTTTCAAGCTCACCTAAGAAAGTTGGTTCAGTRGGGAAGTACTGATTAGTAAAAATCAAGTGGGGGTAAAAATAATTGATTYGACACTTGAACTGGAAACTGTCATCCTGGGCATTAAAAATGTGACTGTGTTTTAGGAGATGCACAAAAATGCAGAAGCTTGAGTAGGGATTTGTTAGCCAGTGCCTTTTCAGTAAAGGGGATGTGATGCTCTTTGGGTCAATTATCAATACTTGAGGCTTTCTGAAGTTGGACCAGCCACAGCTCTGACAGATCTGAGCCAAGGAGATTGTTCCAAGTTTCAAAAGAGTGGGATGGCTGCAGGGAAATACTTGGGATGGAGGTATGGCTCAGGAATGTAATGCTCCAAAAATAATAGGCATCTGTGCAGTTTGGAGCTTCCACTGTGTGTGACAAATGACTGCTGTTGTCCTGAATTCAGAGATCTTCTTAATGCTYCAGTTAATCCCTTTGTGTGGAGGATCATAATATAAAAAAATACGTTTAAAACTTGCAGTGCTTTGTAGTTTGCCAAAATCCAGAGCAGAGTAAGTGGAGTAGGTTTAGAAGCCTGTACGATACCAGGACTATCTAAAGTGAGACCAGCTGTGACACCTGTTTGAAGAGTAACGTGTATAAATTATTCTGACATCAGCTTTTGCCTGCCGCGAGCTGCGCTTCCAGAGTGTTAATTGGGAGTTTAATAAAGAAATCATGCATCCAGTAATTTGTCTTTCTRTCTCAGAAAGTTCATTGCCATATCCTGACCTACTTAGCTTTTATTAACTCTGCTACTTGGGTTTAYAGCTGTGAGTAAAAGGAGGGTGGGGGTCAGTGCATGTACCCTTCAGGATCCTTCAGGAGTTACTCTGTGAGTATCCTGCATCAGGAAATGCCTTGTGTCAAAGTGATTTAGCAGCAAGATGTTGCTGTTTTTGATGGCAAATCAGCAGCAGCTGTTTTTGATGGCAAATCCCTGTCCTAGGAGCTCCCATTGAAATCCCCCATGGGAGCGTACCCTGAAAGTTGTAGAGGTCGGGCTGGGACAGTGGCACAGCCAGGAAGGAAGCCTGGGTTGCCAAGTACAGTGGGAAGGGATACTGGKTTTTATTCACACCTATTAATGTGTAGACTCATGTGGATTTTAATGAGAGAAGGTATTTCTAGTTAGGGTTTGCATTTTCAGYGCTGTCTGGTTTTGGAGGTGTGCTTGTTGAAAGCTGTACCACATGAGGAGCTGTGAAGAAGCCAGTGCTGAGCTGGCACTGTGATAACACCACCGGGTCCATTTGTGCTGCTGCTGCACAGGTGAGAGCTGTGCAGATCACAYTAGGGGTCACACCAGTGGAGCTTTTGCTGATGGAACGTTTATTTGCCTCRTTATTGGCTTGTGGATCAAACCTAGAGCTCACATCTGTTAATAGCAGAGAGRTTGTGAGTGGTAGAGCATTAATGTGCCTCTTACCATTGAAATGCTCTTTTCAGCACAGTGCCCTCATGGTCTGGATACGACTACAGGAGGAACTTGCCTATAGTGGGGTTCAGAATTTTTATCTGCTGATTCTCCTCTTGTGTACTTAAATCTCTTCAGAAGGCTGATACTAAAATAAACACTGTGCATTTTATATCAGGAAGAAATGAAATTATTTGGGCACTGATATAATCGGAACTGTTGTTTCAGGCATCTGATTTCAGAGTGGAAAGTATGTTCCTCGGTATGGAGTGTCTTGTTTGGAAGTGTCTTTGCTCCGTGGTTAGGATTGGGACAAAAGCTGCCTTGGAACTCTTGGGCTCCTAAAAATGAGAATCGAATCTGCCCAGCTGACAGCCTGCTCAGGTTGAAGGTGGTGCATGCAGCCAGGGGCTCTGGTGTCTTACACAAAAAAAGTGCTTGGCTCAATCAATTATTGAATATTTTACCTTCTAGAATTATTTGAAAATCAGTGAACTGTTTTCATGCAATATCTTCTAGAAGATTTGTCCTAGAAACTTCAAGTTAGTTTATGTGTTATGCAAATGGTGTACTGAAGTGGCCTCTACCCCATCACGAGGYTGCTGTGTTGGTGTAGAAGATCTTGCCTCTTGCAGTGAAGTGTGCCTTCCTTGAGCACTTCATCTGAACTTTTTCTGAAATGTCTTTCTCTAACCTGCTATTAGTTCTTTTTCACTTTGATGTTCTTACTGTGAGTCTTGTACAGAGTAGTTTTCTTYTTGTCTTCAGTTTTCATTACTAATCCAGCTTTTGGGAAATTCTGTGCCTCTTTCAAGGGGAGAACATGTCTTTGAAAGTTCACTCTGGAGGTGCTACAGCCCTCTGCCTGGACAGGGTGTGCATGAAAAGTTTTATCCTAGAACAGGT
Source organism: Mixornis gularis (assembly GCA_003546035.1). Classification (NCBI taxonomy): domain Eukaryota; kingdom Metazoa; phylum Chordata; class Aves; order Passeriformes; family Timaliidae; genus Mixornis; species Mixornis gularis. Next base: position 150,527 of record QVAJ01000113.1, on the reverse strand, counting down.
TAATATAGAACTGTAAATCTAAAAATTTTCTTGTAATTCTTGGTGGAAATACTGAGCTGATATAACAGACAGACTCATCCCAAAGCTTGGGTGAGTGAAAATGTTGATGTGAATGACAAACTGGATTGGAATATTAGTAAAAGGTTCCAACAGTTCAAAAATTAGCTCAGGTTCACAAAGGAATGGCAATGACTTGGCTTGGCTGGGTTTTGAAATGGCAATCAAGATAATGCTGAAATCCCTTCCAGATAAGAAGTCTATTAAAAWTACATTATACATGTCTGGGAGTCAGGTGATAGTAGCTTTACAATGATCTAGGCTGRAATTCATGTTGTWAAACTTCCAGTAACATCCCYCTCCTTGGCACTCTGCTGTGTTGCRCTGAGGGTGGGTTTTTAGCACGAGTTTGTGCAGAGCAGCTGCTGCTTCTGAGGTTGCTGTTGCTGTGCCTGTGTGGACATTCTTACGAATTTAAGCAGTGAGGGAAGTCTTGATGTTACTAGAGACTCTGAAAGCCTTTAAGTTTGCTCACAGTGCACGGCTGTTCTGTTCTCCTGTAGTCTTTGTGTTTGGTATCAGGTTTTGAGGTGGTTTTTTTCTGTGTGCTCTTCCCCAAGCTCTTGCATCAGRGAAAATAACTAGAGTCTGAGAATGCAGGGAGCTTCTCATGAGCTGCAATCTTCCTTCAGTATTGCAGAAGTCTATTTCCCAGAAACAGCAGGAACTGCCTGTTCCTCGGGGTGCTTCCAGAGGGACACCTTTTGGGGGTTGTGACTTCTGCCCTGCTTTAAGTGCCTGAAATAGGGCACCTGGAYACTCCTTTCGAGAAAGAAGAGGTTTGTGTTTATTTCAGTGTTACGTTGGAACCTGAATTTAATGTAGGTTGTTGTCTGTTATGGTCCTAGAGTCCYGTGAAGGTGCTGTTATCTCAGCAGCCTTTTCCAGGAGAGAATGGGGTAACCCTGGGAGCACTGCAAGCAAGGAATGAAGTTGGTTTCTGTTGTTTAACTTGGGACAACAGTGGACAGTCMTGAGCAAATAGTGTATTCTCCCTGTGTCCTTTTGGGCTTGATATCTGAGCATACCTTGGCTCAGAGCTGGCTTTCTTCCCCCCCCTCAGGACTTATTGGAATGTATCCACAATCTCCAGATCAGGGCAGAGGGTGCAGATTCCTGTGTGGCTGGAGGGGGGATGCAGTCACTCAGCTCAATCTGATAAAGTATCTGGTGCTCCTGGAACCTCCTTTTACAAGCTTTGCATACTAATGGTGTTTCAAATGCTGAAAGTCCTATTTTAAACCAGCAGTTGGAATCTCATTGTATGCTGCTATGAAATTCAGTATTGTCAGAAGTATCTTTGTGTTTGGCTCCTCTGAACAAGTGAAATAACTGTTTGGGGAACACATTCTTTGCGAAGTGTGGGCAAGCTATTAAAAAACTTAATTGCAAAATACCACAGATTGGTAAAGGATTTGCAAAAAAAGCTCCAATTTCAGATGTTTTGGGTTTGTTTTCTTTGTAAGCATGTGAATCAAGTTAGTGGTAGGAAATGAGGTGATCCCAGTTCCTTGCTCAGTCTAGAACTGTAGTTTTAGTTTTCAGCTTTTTTCTCCCCTAAAGGTCCATCATAACTTTCAAAATTGTCTTAATAACACATGTTACTCTTCTGTGGTAATAAATGGCTTCCAAATGATTGGTGTTTTTTGCTTTGTATTGTTTGGTTGGGTTTTTTTTTAACTTACATTGAAGAAGTTTAATGGTTCTTCTTTGCATTTATCCAGATGTATTTCCACTTCAAATGCAGAAATGAGTGTTGTGTCTGGGGTGGTTGTRCTGCAGCAGTTCAGCGTCTCGCAAGTGGCTTTCCTCCTGTGACTGGTTGAAATAATGTCCTGGTCTTCATTTTCTGTGACATTTACTTTGTTCTGCAGGCCCTTTAAAATACAGGTCCCCCCTGGCTGAACTGCTGGGAGGGAAAGATTGATCCCATGAAGTTGGTGGGGAGAGAAGGAGGATTCCCTGCCTTTGCTGTTTTTCCTGTGCTGCCAGTGGCTGCGGGGCAGGTTGCTGCTGACTGGAGAGTTTGGCTGTGGATCTGCTGAGCTCCTCATTCCTGCAGAGCCTTGCTCCTCTTTGTCAGCTAGCTGGTGAAAGCAGTCACACACCTGTAGGACTTGTTCACAGCAAAAGGTATTTTGCTGCCTTCCTTGCCCTTTCACAGCTTTTATCGTTTTAAGCTCATCAKTTTAAAGTCAATTACTCTGTAATGAAGAAGGTGATCTTCACCAAGCAGGTGCCTGTTCCCCMCTCCCAGGTCTGCTCTGCTGGCTCTGCCCCGGCCCAAACCCCTCCTCTTGCACAGGCCTGTCTGAAATGATGTGTRAATGTTTTGAGTGGGAATTGTCACATGGCAGGGACAGTGACATCTTCATTCTCCCCATTAGCCTCTTTGGCACCTGTTGGTAACACAACCCTCTGAGGTCTGTCAGTGGTTACCCTGCAGGGGGGGCCTGGAATAGGTGCAGTGCTGATAAATTCCTTTTATTTTTCCTTTGCTTCAAATTCCTCTGTCTTGCAGGTGTCAAATATAAACTGTTCTGAACTGCTTCACTCTCCAGTGTCCAGAAATAGGTCTTGTTTTGAGAAACTATATGAAATTAATCATTTCAAGGACAGATGTGTTTGAATTGAAGCTGTGTGTCAGTATTGTATGAAGTCTTTGGAAAGGAAAGCTTAAGCTGTTTGGAAAGGAAAGCTTAAGCTGTTTCTGTCTGATCAAATTGTGGAAATACTCCTCTTGCCTTTGTATTTTGAAATTTTTTTTAGCTGTAAGTTGTATGATTAATTTTTCTTACCAGTTGTTTGTTGTCTGCTTGATTTTTGTGCCTGTCAGAACAGTTATCCATAGCTTCAACATCTCTGATAGTTTTCTGCAGCCTTCTTCACAATTACTTGGAGAGTTTCAGCCAAATCAGAAGTGGATGGTCTTTCACATGAAACCTACACTGCAATTTCAAAACCACCTGCACTTTTGAATTTCGGTGCGTTCCTTTTCAAAAGCAGAACGTTCAGCAGCAGACCATGGCCAATTTGTGTAGCAATGAGTGTAGTGAACCATCCAGACAGGGGTGAGCAGYGTTTCTGCTTCAGTGGGCAACCACAGTATGAGCCTGCCCTGGGAATGTAAAGATTCCCCCACCCACCCCTGCTGCTTTGTCTCAGCTTGTAGCCTTGGCTTTTGGGTTTGTGCACATTCAGCTGGAAAGTTCGTGGTGTGTTGGAGAAAATAGCTTTTAAACTGCATTAATGATAGGACAAAGAGTCATGCTTAAGTTTCTTTGTTCTTGATGAGATTTAATAGCAGGTGGTGTTTTGAGTCATGCTTACAAAAATGGAACTATTGAAAATTTCTGTATCCATGTAAGTCACCAGCTGTGGGTTATGTGCTTGGAACAATCTCTTCGTTTGAAGATCTACCTCGTACCTGAGACAGTGTCTCCAGTGACTGATCTCATTTGGGCATTTGATCTGCTTGGTTATGAGTCAGCATTAAAATCCCACTCACGGGTCACAAGAAAGGGAAAGACAGATTAGTATCTGCRCAACTTGCTGCTCTTCCGCTGGGTGTACACTGCAAGTCAGTTAAACTCAAGGGGAATTTTGCTGTCTGTAAATTAACACTTCTGGATTCTCATCTTTGGTGGGTTTTTTTTGGTGTGGGTTTTTTTGGGTTTTTTTTGATGGTTAACAGAGGTACTGTGCAATTTCTTTTTAATATGGGCTCTATCCTTTCAGCTAAAGAAGCCTGTTGAACTAATAYGCAAAATGCTGAAAGTCAGAAGGAAAACACTACTGCTGGTGGTCTTGATAAGGTTATTAATTTGACTTCTCGCAGACTGGCTGGTCTCAGGTGGGTTTGTGTTCTGAGTGCCCTGTCAGAGTTTGCTGGCAGTAGTTGAGTGATAYGTCCTGTGAGCTGCATGCTCTGCTGCAGTAGGGATCAGGTTTTCCTGTGGGTGCATGCACATGCACAAAATGAGTTCTCAGTCCCCTCCCTAGCTTGGAGGGCTTTTGKGAGACTTGAGGCATCATGTTGGAGTTGGGGAGTAGACCAAGAAGAATTTTGGAAAATAAGTAAATCAGACATTGGACACAGATCATGACAGAGTAGCTTAAATCTGAGCTGCCAGACTGCATTCTTCTAAAAGCTGTGTTTGTGACCTGATAAAGGCTGATTTCTTGCATGAAGTCTCTCAACAGATTAAGGCAAGAAATACATGCCTTCTGTGCTTTTTGTCATAAAGCAGTTATTCATGCATTTGTGAGGATAGACCTTGTGTTTTAAAATGCTGATTCACAGCCATTGAAATCTTTCTTTTTTTGCACCCAGAGAGTTCCTGCTGTTCTGTGCAGCTCACCCCAGGTGCCCCCCAAGAAGGAAACAAATGTGTGTGCCTGTGTAATGAAGGAGTGGGATGATGCTCTATAATTTTTGATGTTTCTGGTGTATTTTTTTGAAGAACTAGGGAGTCCTTATATGTCTAAGGAGAGACCAGAGGTACTGGAATTAAGAGCATGAGAATTTCACCATAAAATGATTGAAACCCCTTTTCAGAAATTTAATGACTCGAAGTATTTGCATAACTAATTTTTCCAGGTGAGAGCTTGGTAGTGAGGCCATAGGAGCCTGGTGGCATGTCATTCATACTCTGAAATGAGCATCCTGTGCACGTRGTAGGCCAGAGGTTTGATGGAAAACTCAGTACAAACAGGTAACTACAGGATGGGATGGGAATTCAAGATGTGTGAGAAGCTTATGCCTAATTCTCAACTGAGGTGTGAGGCTTTGTACCTGCYACAATATGTGGTTATTACTATTTTCATACCTTATATTCAGTTCTTTATTTTCCGGTAACTGCAGCTGCTTCTGCCTGGCTTGAAGGCTTTCATTTAGTACAGAGGAAAGGTGCTACCTCAAAGAGAAGAGAAATTACTGAGGTGCTTTGGGGCTGAGACAGAGGTGGAGCACCATATTTGCTCATTTCCATAATAATAYGTCAAATCCCACAAGTTCCTTGTGCACTGTCTCTTCTGTGGAGGAAGCCACAGAATGTAGATAGATAGATACACATTATATATATATATATATGTGCATGAAACTTTAAATTTTAGTGCTTGTCTGTGGTCTGTTGTTTCCTGGGTTCCTTTTTAGTGGAGGAGTCTACACTGCATAGACTTTCCAGTAAAGCTGATATTCAAGTTTTGAAGAAGGTTGGTAATTCACATTCCAAGCAGTAGTGATCCCAGTTGTGTAAGTGATTAATGACCTTCTAATAATCTTACTGTTATGATTAATGTTAAGGCTGTTTTATTTCTCAAAACTATTGTCAGAAGGTTCTGCTGCATCCAGATTTTTCTGTGCTATAGACCTGTCTCTCCTCTGAGGAGAAGATGGCTCCTTTTTTCAGGGTGCAGGGTGATGTTTTGTGTGTTCAGAGGAGGTAATTCTGGTCACCCGATTGTTATTTAAACAATATTTCCTGAATGGAAAATGTTTGTGTTTAAAGTGGTGGATAACTGGTGTTCCAGCATTGTTGAAGACTCCATAAAAGATCAGTTTGCTTCATTTTTCTGCTGGACTTGGTTGAAATCAGCATGGAAACCTTTGGATCTCCAAGCCTGATGGTTCACTGTGCAGATGCTCCCTAGGGTGTGAAGGGACCATGTATGATAAGAAAGAAAAGATGCTGGTCTGGTACAAGTGTKTGTAGAGGCAATGGCTGCTTCTCTGCAGAAATAAATCCATTTCTCCTGAGAACTAAAGCTGTTGAAAAATAGTACAAAACAAACCTCATGGGAAGTTTTGCATGGGGCTTTTTTAAAAATGTACTTATTTTCTCTGATTTTCTTAAATGTGCTTGGTGATGTTGACCATGCAAAACCTTCTGAGGTAGGCCCTGTACAGGGGATTAAGGAGGTTTTGCTTTTTAGTCTGTGACTTAAGCTTTTGCTTTAGTAATCATTAGTAATAATGATTTCTAAAAATATCCCAGTGCTTTGTGACAAAGGACATGGATTCAAATTGTTCCTAATTTGCAGTAAGTTAGCTAATTTGTGTCAGCTTTCACTTTGTGATGTGATGACACCCAGGATTTGGTTTGGTGATACTTTTTTTCTTTTGGAAGTAGTAAATTTCTGATGTTTTCTGTTGCTGACTTCTAGTGAAACCTCAAATGGATTTTATGAACGAGTATCCGAGAACTGTATGTGTATCTTTTAGGTGCCTCGTGGGAACAGCTGAAAAAGATTGAGGGAGACAATGCTGAGGGAATTCTAAAAATTCATTTTAAATAAAGCTTTTTGACTTTTTTTTTTTATAGGCTTCCTGTTTGGAATGTCTTTTGTAAAGACAGTCTCTCATCAGCAGTGCAGTATGCTTCAGGTGATGCTTGTGCCCTGGCCAGTGAGGATGAAAATGTCCAGGAAAAGGTATGCTGGATACATCATGTTAATTACTCAGTCTGACTAAATATATAATGGTAAAATAAGATTCTTCATAGGCTCTTCTTGGCCAAAATGTTTAATGTGCTTAGGTGTTCTTTGAGCTGTGATATCTTCCCGAGTTTTTATTTTCCTTTACTTCATTTGTTTTGTTGTTGTTGTTGTTGTTTTTATATTTGAAGGCCAGATGTTAGAAATGGGCATCAGGGGAAGTGTGTGGTTCTGTAGTGCCACAGTAGGAGGTGATGGGCTGGGTAAGTCTAGGCTTCATTATGCCAGTTCCATCTGTGTTGTATTAAAAATCAGTGTACAGATGATTGTTATCCTAAAGAGAAGATTTAAGATTATTTGGTTTAAGTCAGTATTTATCACTTTATATTCCTTCTGTTCAATAAAAATTGAGAAGGCTAAAATGTGTTTCTGACAGGTATAATAAATAAGCTGTGGTCCCTTTCAGCTTTACTTTACTTRGTACTTTGGATTAATTGTAATTGTCCAACCCTGATTAACTCATGGCAAGTTTCTGCATCTTGCATTGCGTAGTGAGTTCCCAAGCTGTTGAGTCAGAAAGTCATGGTAATTTCATTTATCATCTACCCAGGTACAGAATCACTCCTATTCTAAACATRGGTAGTATTGATAGGTTGGTTTTCCTATTTCCTCCAGCAATCTGTAGTAGTGTTAATCACAGTCCTCATTCCAAAAAAGCTTTTATATGCCACAATAAACTTGGAAAATGTGTGTTGAACATTCTARCTGACTCAAGTGGAGAGCTGCCTGACCATAAAAAAATCCCTTTAAATACTGTAGGTGTCTTAGGCATTTCACTAACTAGGGTAGGTCTGGTTTTTGCCAGCTTGTGCAGCCAAATAGCACTCAGTCCTATTCTTCTGGCTGCCTAAAAAAAAATTCTGCTTGAATTTAATGTCTGATGCAATAATACTGGAAAGACTAAGTTAGCTTTGAGAGACTGGGAAGCTGCTGGTAGATGATTTCCTACTCTGTTAATTCATTCTGTTAATGTGGCTGCATTGTTCAGCAGATTTCTAATCTTAAACCTAAAGATGTGAAAACTAATGTTAGACTGTTGTTTTCACTCATTGAAGAAAATCTCTGGGGTGGATGAGAAATCCTAAGCAAGTGTCTATTACTCCTAATTAGACTGCTGGAGCTGTCCTGCTCCAGAGGAGCAGTTCTGCAGCCCTTGATCAGTTTGCCTTAGATCAGTTGTCTCCTCCAGCCATTGATGCTATTTCATCTTAGAGACTGGGATGTGAGCTAATAATATTTGGGGGAAAATGTTGCTCAGTTGCCTCTRAGGTTTGTCAGCACAGATTTGTAGCTCCTGCTCTTCAGTGGATGCCTTAATTCTCTCAAAATAATACCATGTAGTGTCGTATAGCACAGCAGCCCATTTTGGGTCTGAGCACTGGCAATTGCAGTATTTGGCCACAGGGTTTTAGATAGCCCTTAGAAAACAAAATGGGTGTAAATTTCTACCACRTTTTTGGCTGTATTTTAAAGTATTGCTCAAAAACAACTTGCATATTTTGTAGTCACAGCTTAAAAAAGTTTGAAGTGTGAATGTAAATTCTTGCTAGTTTTAGGCTGGTGAGTTTAAAACTTTTTTCCCCTCAGGTGTTGATACTTTTTATTTTGTGAGTTCACTGCACTTGCTGGTGAATTTTTAGTTGTAGCAGAGAAGGTTGCTTTAAAAGGTTCTGGCAAGTTCAGTGTAATTACTGTAGTTCTGCTGATAAGACTGCTACAACTGAAATGTGCCACATGTTATTTTCTAATGGTTGTCTGGTGCAAGTCAGCTTAGAATTTTCTTTTTCACCTCTTTTGGGCAGCTGGGAGATAGGGGAGGGTTTGTCAACATGGGAAGTCATAGCAGAATGRGGAACTTTTCTTAGCAAACAAACCAAATTATTCAAGACAATGCTAAAATGGTCTTTTCAGGGAAGATTTAACTGGCTTGTTTTAACCTGTGGTAGTCTTTGTGCAGGTGAGATTTTAAACACAGCTGGACAGTCGTTCTGAAGGTTAATGTAGCTTAGTTTCTTGATGTCTTGCTGGTGGGAGAAGTGCTGTTACTCAGTGTGTCCCAGAGGTGGCTGAGCATGGGAGGGCTGTGATTGCAGACTGACTGATGTTTTACCTTCAATATCCCAGGGGGAAGAGGCTGCTCCCAGCCTGGAGCCTGAGCATGCAGACTCCAGTACCCGGAGTTATTCTATGGAAGAGCTGCTCATTGACTTGACAAAATCTGACCAGGCAAGGCTTTTGTTTCATTCACTGTCTTCATACACTCTTCAAATGCTTCTTGGATTTCAGTCTTTCATTTTGGTTATCTAAAGTTCATAGTAACCATCTCTCACATTTCACCTGCACACTGGGTTGCTGTCAGACTCRTGTTTCCAGTAAAAGAGAAAATGTGTGAGCTAACTGACCTTGCATTTCTCATGTGCATAAATAATAAGTAATTTAGTATTTGTAGGTACCGACTGAAAAGTTTCTAAGATAAATTAAAATTRGATGTTGTAGGTATGGATGTCTTATTTATAAATAAAAGATAAAAAGTCTTTTTTCTGAGGTCTTTTATATAGCTCAGACTTGGTGATTATAGCAGTCCATTTTAGTTTTGATTGTTCATGGCTCCTATCACTTTCATTTCCTTTGTTAAAATGGGAAAAGGGTTGTATTTCAGCTCTGTGCCATTGATACTTTAAGTCAGTGCTTGGTATTAAATGTTACAAACCCACTTTTAAGACTATTTATTTGATTGCATATTTTTGTTTTGTAGATTACGAGACATCATAGGTAGGACATACTTCAGAATATTTAYTTCATGGTTTGGGTGTTGAAATCTGTTAAACCTTCCTGACCCCTTCATGTTTAGTGAGATGAGTCGGAGTGATGTAGCTATTGACATGAGACTTTCATACAATAGTATTTCTTTTTGCTGCAGGAGTTAATCTGACCTGTTTCAATGGTTATATGCTCTTTCAGATTTACAAAGCCTTATTTTGAGTGTGCTTATGAAAACTGAAGACCTAGAATAAATAAGACTCAAGACTACTAAACACGCAAATTTGAAAAGTGATTTATCTCTTTGTTCACTTACAGCATGGAATAGGCTTTAAATAAATTTGGACCTCCGTTGGAGTGATGAAATTAAAAGCCTTCTTTAAAATTTTGTTTAGGATGAAAACAGTAAATTTGATTGTAATGGAACATGCAAATAGAATGGGTTTTTTTGGTTGCTGCAATATTCAAGCTGCATCTCTCATGACAGTTTCTATAGGAATGCATCACTGAGGAAGCTGTTGCACAGCCCTGCTCCAATTGGTATTTYTCCATGATTATTGCAGACTACAGAGGAGTATTGCAGCTATCCCAGAGTAGCACARAATGCCACCTAGTCTGGGAAGAAACAAAATGAATTTCTGACAGAAATCTGAACTGTTAAAACTCCATAGTAGATGTTATTCTGTGAATGCTTTTGTTACTCAGGTGTTAAAAATCGAATATTCACCTGGAATGTTTTTACAGACAACAGAAATAAGTGAAACAAACCAGCCTGAAGTTGTGAGTCCACCTTCAGYAGATGTAAATGAAGCTTCCTCCAGCATAGTCCCAAGCACTGAAAACACTTCCAGTTCACCTACCTCAGAGATACCTCCAGTCTCACAGCCCGAGTAAGTTCTTGCCRTTTTGGTCTTTGAGAGAATATCACCTATCATCTACTCTACTCTTAAATGTTAAAATGTTTAGGAAGGATAAGATGGGATTGTTTCCCACAATTGTTTAGCTGGTTTTTGGTGTCAGTGCTCATGGAGTGTGCCACCGTTTCCTCAGTGTGTGGATAAACAGTTGTGTACTTGCATGAGGTGGAATACTATTGCCATGATCAGTTTCTAAGCTGCTGCTCTGAAAAAAAGCCAAAGTGCTTAGATAATCTGTACTATAAAAGCCCTCTGGGCTTTGCCATTAGGRTTTCTGCCCTTCACAAATGTGCTTTCACATCTGTGTCAACAGGCATTGAGGCTGCTTCAGCAATAGCCTCTGCTTTCAGTTAAGGAAGAATTCTGCAGGATTTTATATTGGGACTCAAAAACAGTCTCAAGTTCTGGTAATAAGAGACTTTTGACAAAATAGCAAATTCTCATATAAATACAGTCAAGGCACTTTAGTTCTAGTGCTTAGTACTGTATTGCAGAGCTGCCTCTGCTGCAGGCAGCTTTCTGGAGTCCCTGTACTTGGTTTTGTTTCCCTGTTCTTATGGGATGTTGTGCTGTCAAATGTGAACTGTAGTATGGAAATTCATGTGTGCATCTTCCAAGGGTTTTCAGCAAGTCCTGTTGGGCTTTTTGGTGTGTGCTAAGGGAAGTAATCTTGTTCTGACTGCTGATAAAGATGAAGTATTTTGTTAGATAAAAATTGGACACCTTGAAAATGAAGTAGACTTGTCTTTGGTGTTTTAGGTTTTCTAAGAGTTCAGTTTTTCTGCTTTACTAAATTTTGTTTCTTTACCATAGAAAAGGCATGGAAATTTTGTTTGCTGGCTGATCTTGCCTAGTCTGCCAGGGCTAACACTTAAACACATTTTGGTACTTCATCAGTGTCTTTAATTGGAAGCCTTCCAAAATTTGCAGTTTTTATAAGGCAAAACTGGAATGTAGCTTCAGCCTGTTCTTTTTRTAGCTTTTTTTTGACTACTCCACTGATTTATTTGTGTAATGTGTTGTAAGCTCTACYGTTGTCAGGTCCTAGAAGGAGACAGGATGTTATTTTCTTTGAAGCATTCAGCTTGGTGTCTGGCAATTGTTGGAAATTGTCTGGCTGTCATAGCTGGGGAATACTGGAGTGGTGAACTCCAAAGATTTGAACTGTGAAACRAATGAAAATAGAACCTTGGTTTGGAGCACCTGATGGATGAGTTCATGCTGGGCARTGGTGTTGTGACCCCAGTGCCGTTTGCAGGAAGAAAGGGCAGACCTGGTGTGGCGGAGAAATGTGTTTATACATTATTTCAAACTGCACTTCAGCTCTTAGTAGTCGTAGGTGGTCTCTTATTGAACAGATTAATATCCAAACCAGCTGTGGTCCAGCTCCATACTTAAACAAGATCTTTAAAAGGACACAGTTGCATTTGTTATCTTCAGACATTTTTTACCTTTTTCTGGTTTAGATGCTGATTCCTGACAGTGTAACAAAGTCCAGCTCTCTTGGGTGTTACTGGTCTAATATTTCAGCAGAAACTCTCAGTCAAAATATTTTGGAAGGAATTTATCCCAAACAAGTTTTACTTTGTAGTGAATCCTTTTTTAGAACAGCACTCAGTGTAACTTCTCTACCTAACTCTAGTCTGAGGAACAATTACTGAAAAATAATCTGAGCTCTTTCTGTCTGGAAGTAAGGAACCTGCTGTGCGAAGTGAGCTTACTAATGCATTTTAAAAATTAAGGCAAATCAGGGTRCTCAAAGGAGAGAGAGGGAACACCACAGCTTTTAGACTCACTTTCTGCCAAAATTAGTTGGGGCCAGTCAGRTACACCCTGAGAACAAGGAATTTTTAAGTTCATTCTTGTCCCATATTTTATTCAGTTGRTAATTATTCATACTGTCACCTACCCACTGAAATGGAGAATATGTGGAGCTTTTCAGTTTTGTGTAGTGGTCAGCCTTATTTATTCAGTAAAGAGTTGCATGCAGAGCCAAACGTGCATCTCAGGTGGAGGCATTTTGGGGCATACAGGGTAAATACTCCCTGTTAATAGCTAATAAATTCTTGTCTTCATGATGTTGGTTAGATTTTGCTACATAGCAAAAAGTCTTAGAATACCTGTGAGTTTTTTGTTTTATACAACGGGAAATTTATCATATGAAAGGTACTAAAATTGTCTCCCTGGGTCGGTGGCAGCTGCTTCTGTTGATAATTGTAGCAGTCAGAGAACCAAAAAGATCCCCTTTTAAGTTGCTGACCTGCTGTTTGTGTTTTGGCAGCTCTGTCATGATTTTGGATTAACCTAGTTTCCTCCTTCCATTAAGGAAAGCTTATGTGGAAATTTAGAAGGCAGAGTACAGCTTTTCYTTAGATCTGGCTGAAGCCTGGATCAGCATGAAAGTCATCCCTGTGCTGGAKAGGACAGGACAGTCAGAAGTGATCACTTCAAAGTTACTCTTAGTCCATCTTTGTCTCCCCACATGTTCCATCATTCCTGAAGAGCAGATGGGAGGCTTTCTGTTTGGTTTGTGCCTCAGGGTTTGCCTGATAAGGTGTGCTTGGCCTTTCTGGGAAAGAGGAGGTGAAGCAGTGGGCAGATTGGGTTTGGGCTGTTGGTACAGCTTGGATAATGGTCTGCTGGGTTACCTGATTTTTATTACACCAGCAAAAAAGGAGAAATAAATTAGTAGAAAGGAAGTCTGGCTGGCTCTACTTTTCTCCCCAGTATTCTCCTCTAGTTTTAGCCAAGTTCTGTTCTGACTGCTGCCTCTTGACTTGGGAACATGAAGAGCTTTTAGTGAGGGAACTCAGTCTCGYGTTTGTTTCCTTTGTTGAAAGGGAAAAGAAAATTGCTGGCAGCCACGTAACTATGAAGATGATGTTAGTTTGTAGTGATGCTGGGAAGAATTATCCATTGCAGTGTTTGGTGAGATGTTAGATAAGAGTTCTGGGAGATGAGAAGCCTGTTTTGAGTTCCTTTCTGGGACAAACAGACTGGAAAAGGAAATTCTGTTCTTCCATGTGTACTGAAAATGCATGAAATACTGAAATGTAGCTGAAAATGCATTCCCCCAGGTACAGCATACTTCATGCTTCTTAATTATTTCTGTGAGACTGTTGCTTTRTTAAAACTTTCACGTATCTTTGTGGTTGATTGTCAGGGTTCCTTGTATGATCAGAAGGCTAAAAAAGCATGTTGTTTGTTTCCCTTCAGTGCAATAGAGAATTCCCGTGCTGATATCCCTGTAGTCAGCTCTAGTGAAGCTGAGCAGTCAGAACCTGACTGTGATATTGGTGGGACACTTGAGGCTGACCCTCAGAGTGAGCCTTCCTCTTTTGTCAGTCCACCAGAGAGGTGAGTATCCAAGCAAGTTGTGTGTGACTCTGAGTACTTTAAAGGGAGTTGTTCTTTTCTGTGCTGGCTTTGCAACAAACACTTGCATGTGCTTGCTTATCTACATACTTGAGTGTGTGTGTAATACTGCATGTGGCTGCTCATGTTATACATCCTAATGCTCTTTAAACTTTCAGCCTTGCAGGCCAACATATAGAGAACATATCATCTTCACATGGCAAGGGAAAGAAGACAAAATCTGAGTTTGAGTCCAAAGTTTCAGCAGCTGAAAAGGGGGCAGATGAGCAAAAATCTGCTCTTAATGCTTCGGAGAACTTAAAAAGGGAGGTAAGCAGTGCTGGTGTCCCCTCAGTACACACAGGAGTAATGCCCTGTCCTTATTACCACTGGTAAAATCTGTGGTGTGTTCTAATTCTGTCCCAGAAGTATCACTTGGSCCTTGTTACAGTGGGGTATGCAGCTAGCCAGGCCTCCTGTGCTTAACTCTATGACTTTTTTCATGTCCTGGTTGTGAGGTACTTCCTAAATATTGTGTTTTTTTAATAAGRCTCCTTTTAAAATCAGAATGACCAAGGCCATGGCAATACCATTTTTTGCTGGTTTAGGATCATGTTTCAGCTGTCACTTGGCAACTACCTTTAAAATATTTTCTACAAAATAACCTCAACGCTTGAAATGTCTACCAAAAAATGTTCACTCATCTGATGGTGTGCTGAAAAKGTTTGTACAAAGGAGAAGTGAAGACTTGAAACGGAATAATGTACAGTTTAGTTGACAGGGTTTTTGCTTTGTCAGCAAGTCCAAAACATTATTTCTGAGATACTTAAAAATGATTCCTGTAATGTTTAATCATTCTGCTATTTTTGAGATATTCAGAAATTCCAGGGAACCTCTGGAATTCTCTCATGACAAGCATTGATGTTTAAAGATTTTTTGCTACAGGGAAACCTTTCTTCATTAGGAAGAGGAAAAGCAAAAATTGGGAAGAAAATGCAGGTGTTGGAGAAGAAGGCCTACATTTTTTTTAAAAATGTATTAGCTTAGCCACAAAAATTGCCAGTATTTCAGTGAAATAAGCTGTAATTCTGAGAGAAAATCATCACATGTTTTTTCTGGCTTATAATCTTGCTTACATTGGCTCTGAGTTGTTAACATGGGTGCAAATGATGTGTCTGCCCTTAGCTTGATCAGAGCATGCTTTGTTTTTTCAAGTTCATCCTTGTTTTCATTGTTGGTCCTGAAAAATATTCATAATCGATGGTTCTTTCTTTTGCAGAAAGACTTTAGGAAGACAGGAGAAATTGACCCTACATCAGTAATAACTCCAAAGGACCCTGGAGACATTCCAACATTTGATGAATGGAAGAAGAAAGTCATGGAAGTGGAGAAAGAAAAGAGTAAGTTCAGGATTCATTAGTTTGGTCTAAATACAGACCACTGTCATCTCATACTAGAGCTGAATGGCAGCACTGTCTCAATTTGGAGTCCAGCCTGGAACTCCATTTTTCTGCTAGAGCTACGTAATTAATAGCCTTCATTATATAAAAGCAGTGAGCAGAAGTTCCCTGACAGTGCAAATACTGCTTGTTTGTGTGGTTTGTTATAGTAGCAATATTTTCTTGTTCTAGGTCAGTCAATGCACCCTTCTGCTGTTGGTGGGCAGCATTCCACTAAAAAGGTCCAGAAAAACAGGAATAACTATGCCTCTGTAGAGTGTGGTGCCAAAATTTTGGCAGCAAATCCAGAGGCAAAGGTAAGCATTTATTAATTATTAGTGTGCATTATTTTAGTGTGCTGTTATGCAACAAGTAGCACAATGTTCACTTAAAACTGAACACTGGTTTGTGAAGTTGTTATTCTGTGTTTGGGTACATCGGGATTTTGATTTATAAAAATAAGATATTGTTGTTTAAGCCGAGGCTGGGCGTGTCCCACCTTAGGGACAGAAAGAAAGCAGGTACAGAAGCATCGTGAGGGGAACAAGCTCTCTCTACTTGATTTACAATCTAACTCTTTATACATTTGTACAGAGGTCCAGAGATTGGCTACCGAGGTCGCCACCTCTCAACCTGGATGGTGGACATCACCATCAATCATTTCTTCTCTCAGAGGAGAAGAATGCAAACATTCCAAGAATAAACATTGTTTACATGAGGCTACGTAAGAAAACTTCTGCACAGAGACAGAAGGCAGAAAACAGGCAGAGCAACAAGATAYAAACAGTGATCAGTGCTTTTTTAAAGAGGGATTGCTATAGAACTTGATGTCTTTTTAAGTGAATTCAGAAAATAGGAGCAGAGTCTACTTCTTACAGAAACTGAMCAACTGAATAGAGGTATATTGAAGAGCTCACCGCAGTAAATAATCCGTGATTACCCCAAAGTATGGCATACTGTGTCCTGGATAATTGTCTTGCTCAGAGCGTTGTGAAACTTAATACTAGTCTACAAACCTATTTTCTAACTTACTGTTGGAAAGAGGGGAAAAAATCCTTGATGCCGTTGGTATCTACCATGCAATTTAAAATGCTATTTTTTTTCTTTCTACAGAGCACTTCAGCTATTTTGATGGAAAACATGGACCTTTATATGCTCAATCCTTGCAGTACTAAAATCTGGTAGGTTCCTGAGGTTCATGTTTGTGGCAGGAGTGATTACAGTTTTCCCTTGCTGTGGGACTAACTTGACCTTGGTGTGTTTTTCCTTGGAATGGGTGTGTGAGGAACTCTGACAAAATTAGCACAAGATGGTTTATTATGTCTTCCATAGAAATCTAACTCTGGTATTGAGAAGTAATATTAAGGTGATATTTTTATTTATCTTAATATGTGTAAGTTTTGTGTAATTATCTTATGGCAGATAAAGCACTTGAGCATTCACATAAAGATTATTGGTTTCTTTCCCTGTCAAATAATTGTAGGACAGGTGAACAGAATTTACCATACATTAATTGGCACATCAGGTGTGATTTAAATTATGTTTGCTGTCCTTAGTTTTTAGTTCTGTGACTTGATGCCTTTGAGTACAAGATGGATGAAGCTCTTTTAGCTGCAGGTGCTACCTAGAGGTATTAAAGTAGATGTTCAGAAACACACCACCAGTGATTCTTATGGTACAGCATTTTTGTGGTGTCCTCCTTATACTCAGTGAAGGATGTGACAGTGAGGTGAAGGGCTGAAGTTTGTAACTGCAGAAGGAAAAGTCTTTTCTTAAAAAAAAAAATCTTCTTTTTGTCTTTAAGGTTTGTTGTTGAGCTGTGTGAACCAGTGCAAGTAAAGCAGTTTGACATTGCAAATCATGAATTATTCTCTTCCACTCCTAAAGACTTTCTGGTGTCAATTAGTGACAGGTATGTTACCTAAATTCATCCTTCTGAATGAAAAAATGAAATAATTATTAGATGCAAGGCTTCATGAAGCATGATCTGTGTATGCTTGTTGCTATGCGAAGTGYAATGTAATGTGAAGCCACATGGTTTTTCTTTGTGCATATTCAATTGCTARCAGTTTTTTTCCTTTGCCACCTTAAAAATTAAAAGGAAAAAATTTGTTGAGGAGCAGAATTTATACAGTAGCTGGSTAGTGGGTGGCAGATATAAAATTCCTTAATAAAATGCTGCTGGGGTTGTGGGCTCTCCCCTCCCTTGTCACTCAGACATTTTCACATGGTTTGAGCTGTCTTCAATGCTGAACTCTGTCAAAAAAATTATTAAAAAAAAAAAAGAGTAGTACACCACTGAGAACTTGGAAGGGTGTGAGAGTGCTAAAGGTTGGCCAGRTGGCTGCTCAGAGAGTGGCTTTAGGATGGTGTAGGCAGTGCTGTGCCCCTAGTGCTTTCTGGAGTGAGCAGCTAATTCTGGTCTGTGAGTGAGCAGACATTCAAAGGGCATCAGAAAAACTCCTTTTCTTCTTGGATGCCTAAAGCAACGTAGGGTTAGACTTAGAGCACTTGTTCTGTTGTGCARTTGTAGCTCTGCTTTGCTCAGTGTCCTGTGGCCTGCTAACAGTAGTACAACCTGTCAGGTGTTGTGTTCTTCACTGTTCATCTGGGGGGCTTTGTTGTAGACTGGCTGAATTTCAGTGGTTGGATAAGTCTGGGGGTTTGTGCTTCAAGGGCTTGCACACTGCTGTCATTCTGTGAAGGTCCTGCTGGAGTTTTGGGTTGCTGCTACCTTGCAGCTGGAAAGAACAAAATGTATTTCTGCTCTGRAAAGGTATTAGGAGAAACTTAGGGAAATACCTGTAAACAGCGAGTTCTTGCATTTCATTACCTGACTGTTGTTTCCTTTCTAGGTATCCAACAAACAAATGGATTAAATTAGGTACTTTCCATGCCAGAGATGAAAGGAATGTCCAGAGCTTTCCTCTGGATGAACAGATGTATGCAAAATATGTGAAGGTAACTCAATACTGCAAAAGCATCCATGCTCCTCAGGGAAGGAAGGATTTGCTGGGTTTCCTCTGTAGAACASTGTCCCAAGAAATGTGTTATCAAAGCCTGCCTTACCATTAATTGCCCTTGGTTAATTAGTGGCCCCAGCTGGGATTGTCTGGGTACTAAATCCTTGTCAGGGTTGTGACCTTATTACCTCGCTCACTTTGGTAATTGAGAGGCTCTTGAGAAGCCCCTTGGGTCCAAGTACATCCTTAGCTGATACCTGAATTAAGGAAAACCTAGAAAAAGTTCTGTTCTATTTGACTTAACTGACTGTCCCCTGAATGCAAGATCTGAAGAATCTCAACCTGTTTTGTTTCTTGGCTGTACCTGCTTTATGTATATACACATCTATCTATATCTGTCTATTTAGATAGATGTGTATATACACACACTGCGCACTCAGTCTCTGGAGCACAGATCAGAATATGCCTTGAAATTTTTGTACCATGTTGTGCTGTACACTTTAGTGAATCTCAAAGTGTTTTTTGGCTGCATCTTGATTCTCGTTAATAGACGTCAAGTGCAGTTTTGTAGTTGTTCAATCRTAACTCTTGACTCAGGCAAATTATTTATTCTACTGGAGCATTGCCATGATGCTGCCACCTTCGAAATAGTTTGCATTAAGCTATCTTTACTCAGGAGACTCAAAGGGAATAAAACTTCATAAATAATTAATGTGGTACTCGAACTTGGATAAAAGCTTCTGTGAAAATATTGGGTTGTAGTGAAGGTTTAAATTCCAGTAAAATACAGACCTTGTAGATCCTCCTCAGTGATGTGTTATTTTACAATTATGTTATTGCCAAAAAAAAAAAAAATAGTTTGTGCTCCTTAATTAATGCTTTGTGCTTTTATGAAGAAGTAGATAYGAATAATTGTCTAAATTCTTTACCCAGAAATTCTGCATGAGTCACAGAATAGAGATTTATTTTTAATTCTGTTTTCTGACTGAATTAATGCCTTAAGGTAGCTGCCATTGTCACTGAAGTTGCAGAATTCCTGTAGATGCTGCAGCACTTAATCCCTTGGTGGATACAGTGCTCTGCCTTGAAAAATACRGCATGGTAAAATTTCCAAAGGTTTGTTCTTGTGATGTTTTCACTTCATAGTGCAAAAAGTAAGCAAGTTCTAACTATGTCTGGTCTAGAGAATGAGGTACTTCCAAAATACTTCAAAAGTTAAATTTTTTGAAGTGGCTGACTGAATCAAAAACAATGGGATTTTTTGTGAGCTTGCTTTTGTGGGATTATTTGTTTTGCTCTCACTTGCAGATTATTCCAGTCCTTCAGTGATAGTGTCTACAGAGTGGTTTAATAAATGCTTGCAAATTAATTCAGATTAAACAAATACCAGCGTGTAGTCAAGGTTGCACTAGAAATACACAGATGTCTGAAGCTCCCAAGTCTGTCATTGCTCTATTTCTCGCAATTGTGCTTCTATAAATGGAAGTATTTTATACTGAGTTGAAGCAGCAGCAGTACATATAGAGTGCATGCCATGTGGGTTTGTTTTTCCTTTAGAGTCACTTTCTGTAGTCTGTGTTCTTTCAGGGGAAAAAATACACTTAGTACATTTAACACACTTCAGTATTCTATCTGCAGKCATGCTGCCCTGAAAAATTGAATAACTGCAGTTGCTTAATAAAACACTTTTTGCATGTTACCTTCAATCTGCAAGGTACAAGGGCTAAATGAAATCTTGCTACCCAAGGCAGATGAAGTTGTAATACAACTTAATCCTTCCCAGCTTGTCATCTTAGGCATTTATAGTACTGAATTAAACCCAGCAGGACTCTGTAGTTGCCTGTGGCATGTGTTCAGCCTTTGTACTGACATCTACTTTTTTTTTCTCTCCTTTCCTCTCTCTCGCTTCAGATGTTCATCAAGTACATAAAGGTTAGCAACCTCTTCTTTTGGAGTGATGGATGCATGGGGCTGGGGGTGTTCTCTGCTGCGGCTCAGCTCTTTAATGCATGGCAAGAATAAATCTGGGCTTTTCTGCTGTGGGCAATCTGCAACTCCCTGGAGTAAACAAAACTTGCAATTTCAAGATTGAATGTTTATGTTAAGTGAACTTCTGGCTCCGTGGGTCTTTGGAGTTTTATTTTAAGTACCTTCTGTTCTTTAGGTGGAGTTGATATCACACTTTGGATCAGAACATTTTTGTCCTTTAAGTCTTATAAGGTAATACTTTGTGTTTTGCTCAGTCTTTCTATCTCCTTGCAGTGAGGATGAGTCTGTTTTCAGAATAGTTGGGCAACAATTCCAATTTTCATTTGCAATTACTTGTAAGTATGGTGGATTGAAGTAGTTGCCTGACCTGCCTGCTGTGTAGTGTCTTTCATGTCTGTTTAAATAAGCTTTGAATCTTTTRTTTGCTTCTCCAGTATGTAAGGAACAGTTTATATTTGCAGGGGGAGGGGGAAATAGGAGCCTTGAGCAGCTTTAGAGCAGGACATGAGCATTTCAAGGCTGACCAAGCAAAACAGGGAACAAGTGGTGAATTAAAAAGAGCGGGTGTGGTGAGTGCTTTTTGGAAGCTACTGTGTTGTTTGGCACCACAGGTACATGCAGTCAGTTAYGTTTGCAAGAGCTGATTAGAAACACCCATGAATTTGTAGTTCAGAGAGCCATCAGCCCCTGTACTGCTCCTGAAGAACAGATTTTGAACCTGGGAGGGCTCTAGTGTTGGAAGTCAAACCATAATTTTAGTTCATAAGACTGCTTTAAATTGGATTGATTTGATTTAATTTTGGCAGAAGAGGTCAAAGAGACTGTGGGATGCAAAGTGAGGTAGTTCTGAATGGATATACCTAAAGCAAGTCAAAGCTGCAACTGAAGAGGAGGTGTAAGAGCACATGGAAGGCCAAAGACAAGGAAGTCTAGGTGTGAGCTTAAAAGGAAGAAGAGACTCTTTGGAGTTAGAATGAGAAACAGGATCTTGTTTTGGTTCTTTGTAGATACACCTTAGAGAAAATAAACATCCCTGCTGCTTGACCTTGCTTAACTGACTGCAGCTACTGTATCTAATTTAGTTGTTACATAAAGATAATACTGCTTATCAATTTTGTCACAATTCCTAATACTAGGTGTTTATTTTATTTTAAAACTTTGATCACAGAGTATTTGGTACTAGCATGGTTGAAGAGTATGAAGAAATAGCTGATTCTCAGTATCAGTCTGAACGACAAGAGCTGTTTGATGAGGATTATGGTAAGTAAATACTTTGCATTTTTATCCACTCAGAGAGCTCTTGTGCTGGTCTGGGTGGCTCATCACTTCTGGCCTGTGATGAAAGATTTGACTGTTAAATTTACTTGTTGACAGTGTTGCAGCATTTCTGSGCTTTCCCAATAATTCTTTGAAGTTTTAAACAATGTGTTTAAATGTAGCTATGTAGAGGGTTGCTTTAAAATGATAGTAATAAGTCTCTGTTTCACTTGGCAGAATAGACATTTCTTCATGTGCTGACAAGTAGGAAAAGATTACTAAAATARAGCAGCTCACACAAAACAGTTCTATTCTTAGTGTCCATTCCAGTTTGTAATATCCGACCTCAAGCTTTCTGTAGTTTTATTTTCACACTGTAAAGTTAACATCACTGAATGACATGTTAAATCTTAAGGTTTATATTCTTTGCCTATGACAGATTGAATTTTAATAGTCATGAGTTGCTCTTCTTTATACATAGATTATCTATTGGATTATAACACAGGGGAAGAAAAATCTTCAAAAAATCTTCTTGGTTCTGCTACAAGTGAGTATGATTTATTAGAAAAAGTTATTCCTGTGCTTAAAACAAGWTGTGCTAATTGAAAGTGGAATGACATTTTGTCATAGAACATCTACAGCTTTCATATTCTGCTGAAGCAATTTGTGATTCTTCTTCAGTTTCAGAGGAATAATTAAAAATTTGGAGTTGGGGGATCATTCTTAGTGTTCTAAAACTGAATTTTCATTTTTTAAGGATATCTATTTTGCAGAAACTTGCTTTCTGTACTGAAMGATTCTGAGTACTGAAAATGATGTAAAAGTTTCATAGAGCTRGAAATGGCCAGTACTAAAGTGTTGTAGAACCTTAATACAGAAGTTGGAAATCTGTGTTTAATTAAAATGCTTAACTTACAGATGGCAGTATAAAGATTTACTTTGTACAGCTTCAGGGGGAGAGAAGGATGGAGAATGCTATTTCTGAGAAGGCTTTATGTACATACTGTAAGTTAGGTTATTAATAAGGGCTGTGTATTTTTTTGAGAGAACTAAATGTTCTTGACTGTCTGCTCTCACTTTTCCCATCGGAAAACCTCAGTGTAAGGTTTGTTTGGCTTGAGAATTCTTGAATATTCACTTCTCATGGTATTCTTCACTGCTAAATTATTCAGGGTAGTATCACCTCCACACACCATCTCTTAAGGAGCTCTTGCACTATCCCACTCTTTGTTCTGTCACAGCTAATGAAGATTTGTTATTCTAGTGTAGATTTGCACTCAGTTAATGCTGTTTGGAGTCAGGCTTTGCTTTCATCCTGTAGTGGGCTACTTTTTCCTAGAACATTGTTGTCTCCTGAGAATAAGGTCATGGCTAGGAATGTTCACAGCTTAGAGCAGCTTTCAAAAGGGAAATAGTGGAAAAGGCAGTTCATTTCTAAATGYGTGCCTCTCACAGATGAGATAAAGCAGTAAATTCTTCCCTGACACTGCTTATCTCTTATTTGTRACTTCTAAACTTTCTGTCTTCAAGCTATCTTGGTGATGCATATTCACATGATCTGTCTGCAAGAGCAGTGTTACAAGTTTATATTCACTGTCTGAAAAGCACGGTGATTTTGTATTTAATTTTCTAAACGACTAAAGCTAAGATTAAAGGATTTGAAACACCTGTTGCTGATTGTGCTCATCTGTCTCTAATGCACTCACTGACACTGACTCAGTGACCAGTATTTAGTTCTGGCTGGTGGGGTTYGTTACTGAGACCTTTCCTCTCTGTCAGGATGGTCAGTGCTCCTCTCTTGGAAGGCGTAGAGTTTGTGGGTATTGTTTTTGCTGAGTTTTATATGCATGTAGGCAAATGTGACAGGTTTCCATTTTGCATCTTAAATGYAGAGTGAGAAAGAGGGTCCTCTGAGGAGGAGATGGAGACTTCTCAGACATTTAATCTCGTAAGAAGCATTCTGCAGTCTTCTGCAAGTCTGAACCTTTGAGGGTGGCTCTCCTGCCATTCTCCCACATTGTAAAGCTTCCATACCAGCTCTGTATCCTTTCTCATTTTTCATAAGAAACCATCCATAGCTCAAGTTTAGCATCTTTTGACTGTAGTGACTTTTTGCATTATGCAAACCCAGATAAGTTAACATAAATCAGGAATGCAGCTTCTGACATGTTCTGGAGGAAAGGCAGAACCAAAGTTTTGAACACAACTTCCTGGAGCCCAAGGAACTTGTCCCTGCTGCTAAAATGCCTCTCTAACATGATGACCATGGCCATGTGACATACACTGTCCTGTGTTGGTGGCTGGGGGAGAAATGGGCAAAATCAAGCCAGCTTTTGTGCGTTTACAGTATAGTGCTCTTTACCTGTTCCTCATCTTCTACATAACCCTGGCAATTATGTTTGTTGTCAATATCAAGACCAAAGAGTAGCTGTATTTAATATCTGTGCTGATGTACAGCAGGCCCTCTTGGAATTTACTTCTGTGAATTCAGAGGGGAGAGGAGCTGTTCTACTTAACAGGTCCTTAAAATAAATGTGTGGGCCAGATCTGTGGATGTTATGGTACAGATTTTCATGTTACAGGTTTCTAGTTTATACACTTACCTTTAAAAGAAACAGCTGCCTCCAGTGTAATAGAATGACCAGATTTTATGTCCTTGCTCTGTGATYCCTTTCAAGCAAGTGTTGCACAATAGCAAATTTCTCAGTGCTGCTGATCTCTGGGCCCTCTGAGTGTGCCCTTGTTGAGTAGTTGTTGTCTCTTTTAGATGCTATCCTGAGCATGGTGAACATTGCTGCTAATATGCTTGGAGCCAAAACTGAAGACACATCTGAAACTGAAGGTACTGTAGTTTTTTTAGATGAAAAGCATTCTGGAAAGTTTGCAGTTCTTTAAGGTTTTGGGGTTTTTTTGTGAGGACTCAGATCGTCTGTGATGGTTTAAATGACTTTTTTCACCTTTTGTGACACACCTGATGAGTGTCATAGAACCTAGTGACTGTGAAAAGTGCAACAAAGATGCTGAATTTGCTGAGAAGAAAACCCATACAAAGATGACACATAAGCTTGTTCAGCTTTGTTTGCAGATCTTTACTCTCTGTGTTACCCAGCTGAAGCTGTAAAGTCCTAACTTGCTGCTTCTTTCTGAAAGTGTTTTGAGACTGTTCACAACATCATACTCATAAGCTGTCAGTAGCATTTCATTCAGATAACTTGGGATGATATCTGCAATTAATTTGGTAGCAAAGTTAAGCCTAAAAATTCCCACCAATAATAAACCCAGACCTCGGAATTGGTTGAAAACAAAGATGGTTCTTGAATTTCCACATTCATATTTTCCTCCTTTCTGCAGCTGGGAACAAAAGTGTATCTGAAAATGTCACTGTCACCCCTGCAACTTCAACAGCTGCACCGAGACTGCCTGAACCAACACCTGTTCCTTCACCAGAGTAAGTGATTGCTCTTGGGGTTTCTGTAATGTGCTCCAAGCAGAGATAAAGGTGCCAGTCTGCAGTCCTTGGTAGTAGAATGCTCAGGTATGGCATGCAGACTTAAACAAGGGAAAAAACAAGTATTAGACTTAAACAAGGGAAAAAGCAAGTATTTGGTAAAATCTGTAGTATGGTAATGGCGCTAACCAGAGAAATTTAGTGTTTTAGTTACTGTCTATTATAGCTATTTCCATTGTGGTGTGTTTTGTTTTGACACAGAAATTGGCTTAATAGTGGTCCAGGTTTTGTGGTCTCCTGCAAGGCAGACTAATTAGGAATGTAAATTTTATTACTGAAACTTCAGTTAAATTATACTGACAAAAATTCTGGTTTAGAAGCTTATACTTTGGTAGACTGCCCTTAATGAAAACATGTATGCAAATATGCAGAGTGAGCTTGAGAAGTTCTGTATAGATTCTGTTGTTTTTCAGTTGATTACAGTTGCTGATAATTAGACTGCTTAAGGCCAAGACCCCACCTCTTAAATGTTAAGACRTGGCTTGTGCTGTATTTAGTGGCTTTGTGGTTTTCTATCACTCTTGCTGTGCGACTGAGGAAGGTCAGTGGGRATGTTGTGATTCTTGCATTTGAGGATTGCATCAGCAGCGTAAGATGCTTSCTGTGTGAAAAAGGGGATTTGAACTGATGACTGTTTTCAGGGGTGAGGGAAGGGGCAATATCTAATTGAGAAGGCTTGCTATTTAAGAGGCAGGGATTGAAATAATTTGTTTGCCTGTTGGGACTGAAAATCACCRGACAAAATACTATCTTGCAGAATTTCTGTCTCAAAACTGGCTTTTGGTCACTGGACTAAGCTCTGCTAATTTTCTGAAAGACTATTTTCACAGTCTTCTAGAGCAGAGATGTAAAACTGTTGAATTAACACCTCGTCTTTAACTCTGTTGTAGACTTGTTACTACAGATATTCCACAGATAGAGAAAGAACAATTAGTGGTGGATTTGACTAAAGAGAGCCCAATTGTTCAGCTAGTGCAAGAATATGAAGAAGACACAAGCCAGTCCACAGTAACTCTGCTGTCCAGTGATGAGCAGGAGGAGGAAGCAGCAGCATGGTTTGAGCTGGAGACAGAGAAGTACTGCTGTGACATGGCAGCAGTGTGCTGTATTTCCACCTTCTCGGAATACCTGTTGAAGTGGTGCTCGGTTGCAGCAGCCATGCATCGGCAGCACAGCAAGGCTGGGGGTGAGGAGAGGCCACCTTACCCTGTGGATGTGCAGCAGCCACAGCCAGCTCTGACTGAATCTGCCCAGACTGCAGCAGAGGAGCCTCTGCCTGAGCAATCGGACAGCAAAGCTGAGAAGCCCCCTGGGCCTGTTACTGCAGTTGACTTCAGTGCAGTCCATGAGGAGATCAGTAATGAGACCACAGAGTCCATTGAGCTGGAGCCCAGCCATCCTCAAACTGTCTCTCAGTCCCTCCTTCTAGAAGTTACTTCTGAAGTGAAGCCATCCCCCACAACAGACGTGGCGCTGGAGCCTCCAAAAGAAGACTCAGGCCAGGTAGCACCGAGGGCGACTCCCCAGRTGGATGTCCCAGAGCTCAGCACTGAAGTGGAGAAGGTTGAGAGCTCAGTTGTAGAAGAAAGCCCCGAGACCAGTGTGGCCACTGAGGTAAAGGAGATGAGCACAAGAGAGACTGTTGCTGCTCCAGTGATTGCAAAGCCTACAGAGACTGTTGTGCAGCCTGAAAGCACAGTGGGCATAGTGGCCAGCGAGGCAGTGGAGGGAAAGGAGAGCACTCCCGAAGTGCAGAAACCCGCTGTGGCTCCTGTGGAGGCTCCYGTGTCTGCCGAGACAAAGGAGGACGAGCAGGCCGCCGAGGAGGCTTTGATGGCCATTCCGGTCTCGGGGGGCCCGCAGAGAACAGCCACAGATTTCTATGCTGAGCTGCAGAACTCCACAGAGCTGGGCTATGCCAACGGGAACCTTGTCCATGGGTCCAATCAGAAGGAATCTGTCTTCATGCGCCTCAACAACCGCATCAAGGCCCTGGAAGTCAACATGTCCCTCAGCAGCCGCTACTTGGAAGAGCTCAGTCAGAGGTGAGGCTGAGGAGGGTTGGTAGAGTCCAGCCTGGGCAGAGGGTCAATCACACCTTAAGGCTTTATGGAAAACTGAGGAAAGGACCCAAGCCTAGCTTGGAGTTAACCTGTGTGAGACAGGGCTTCCCTCTTTGTATGTCAGATAAAATCCTGTTTATTTTGAGGAATGTTRCTGTGGGTTTTTAAAAGGATAAAGTGTTGTCAGGATGTAGGCACTAATCCTGTCCATAATTCTTTTACAAAAGGGCACATCCTTCCATTACTGTTGAACTGAATGTCACAGACCTACAATGCCTTTTTTATTAAATTGTTTCCACTTAAAGTACCCTGTTATCTGTAGTAACTCTGGTTAAATAAGTGACTGTGGAGAGGGAACCAAGAGTTTCCTGTGAAGCATGTCTCTGTGTGTGTGTGTGTTTCTCTGTGATGTACCTTAGCTACAGGAGAGTGGTGAGATATACCCATTTCAGAATTGGTTCCAAGGAAGGGGCTCACATTTACTGTGCAGAGTGAATTCAGTAAATTGGCACTAAGCTTGAAGATGTTGAAATAGATTTGACCATAACCTTGGGGGAAAGAAAACAAAAGGCATATGTGTCTTTTGTGAAACTTAAAAGCAGGTACCACTTGATGTTTAAATAAAGCTCTTTGGGCAAAGAGAAGGTTTTTGCTGGCATAGTCATGTTTTCTGAAGACAAGCCTAAGCTGAGGAGTTTTGTGCACTAATATTTCAGCCTTAAACACTTTTTATTTTAGGTACCGAAAACAAATGGAAGAAATGCAGAAGGCTTTCAATAAAACAATAATAAAGCTTCAGAACACCTCAAGAATAGCAGAAGAACAGGTATGATTTGTTCGGAGTATTGAGGTGTTTTCCTAGTTAGTAAGGCTTACTTTTAATGAAGAATTGCACAGATGTGCAGAAATTCTCTTTCAACTGAGCTATATATCTACCTTTTAAAAGTATCCATTCCATGCTTCCCTGTTTTTCTCCATAATAMGATTTTTAGATATGTTCTCAGTTGTTTCAGAATAAAGCCATTTTCAGCTCTGTTTTCTGATTTTGTACTTGAAGAAAAGATCAATTGTCAGCTGGTAATGGCTAAAAGTCTGCAATGTGTTTGTCAATGACAAAGTTATCCAGGCCAGTTCCAACCCTTGTTTCTTGGYTGTAACTGCACTCAAAGCAATTTTTTAAACTTGGTTCATTTTTCATATCTGATTTAAAATAGCAATAGACAGTCTCCCTGGTGCTGAAGAGACTGAACCTATGGAAAGGCCGAGGGCTACAGTAATGGCTTGGGCCAAATCTGCATTTAAAACCGTAGTGCGTGTAACAGAAACTTTACTTCATTCTTCAAAATGTGGATTTTCCCTGCTTGCCATCTTTGCTTTCCTGAGCAGCTGTGAAATAGAGCTGTAACTGCTGTGCTAAACATTCTCTAAAGCAGCTGTGCATGTAGCATAGCAGACTTGATCCCAAACTGTCTGAAAGTTTCTGAAGTGCAATCCCAGGCCTGGAGTTTCTTCATCCCTGGACARTGAAAAAAATGATAACTTTAATTTGTTGCCTTTTCTGGGTTGGGTTTAATTTTTTTTTTTTGGAAGAGTATCAGTGCTGGTCAGTCTGAGGTTAGTCTCCCTGGTGTTCTGGTCACCGTCCTTCCTTTCTCATAGGATTGAGTCCTGTTAGGGCTTTCCCAGGGAGCACTTGTTAGGTGGGAAGCTGTTCTGGCTGGTCTGGGCTCCTGTCCTTGACTGGGCTGCCTGTGCATCAGCCTTAGTSTGGAGCTGTGCCTGGGCAGCTCTGTGTGCTCTGTGGCCTCCTGACAGTGACTGTGTGGAGCTGCCTGCTCACTGTGCCCGTGGTGAGGACAGCAGAAGTCTCTCTAATGAAATGCACTTTGGCATGATGTTAGGAAATGTTAGTTGACAAATAGAAATGTGAACCCTGTGTTGGAAACAGTGCTGGATAGGCSGTGTGGCTGCTGAGTGCCTTACTGTGTCAGACAGAACACTAATGCTGTAGCCATGAGTGCCTGTGACAGTGGGAGCCTGCTCACTGACAGCATGCCCATGACTGTTCCCCACAGGATCAGCGTCAGACAGAGGCAATCCAGCTGTTACAAGCACAGCTCACCAACATGACCCAGCTGGCTTCCAATCTGTCAGCCACCGTGGCGGAACTGAGACGTGAGGTAATCACAGTGCAGAGGAAATAGATGCAGAAACACATCTCTGAAGAGACCAGAGTTGTCAAATGAGTTTTAAATTCTCTAGTGTTGCTTTCAGCCTACTTTATCCTAAACTTCTAGCTGCAAATTTGAGTAACTTGAGATGTCTTGTGCACAGCAAAATTGGTCATAGTTACTGCAGGCCCGCTAGCCCCCGTGATTGTAGTCTSAGCCAAGGCACCCTTCTCCTGTTGTCATCTTTAGAGATCAGCGAAATCTTGGCAACAATATTAGGAACATTTTCTCTCAAATGTTTGTGTTCTGCCTGCTTGGCATTTCAAGGAGTACCATAAACACGATCTTTTATGTTTTGTGCATATTGCCAAAGACCTCCCTTGAGCTAACACTTGGTGAGACTACTCCTTTGATGGCTGGCTGGCTAAGCTCCTGTTTATGAGTGGTGTGGTCAGTGAAGCCACATGAATCAAGTGATTATAATGGTGCTTTGTGAAGTCCTGCAGTGTCAGCTGATAAAAAGCACCGTTTAGATTTGCTGCAGTATTACATCCATGTCAGCTGTGAACCAAAGAAGTTACTTTCTGAGCATGGCTTTGTATGGGAGGTGTATTGCTTTCAAGGAGGTTTGGATGCTCTTTGCAGGGGGTGGCAGCTTCTGTAGTTATGCTGGTGTTGGAGGCAGGGGAATCTTGTCCTGTTAGCAGCTGGKGGGATTCAGCCTTCACTCCTCAAATGCCGCACAGCCAATAGACTGCATCAAATCTCTGAAAAATGTCTCAAATGCGAACAGGTGTTTAGTGAAATTAAAGCAAAGTGCATTGAGAGCATAGCATTTGTCTTTTAGAGCTTAAAACATAGGACTGGCAGTATCATGGAATTGTTCTGTCTTCAGCAGTTGTCTCCAATCCCTGCAGGTTTCTGATCGCCAGACTTACCTGGTGATTTCTCTGGTTCTCTGCCTCATTCTGGGCTTGGTGCTTTTTGTGCAGCGGTGCAGGAGCCCTTCTCAGTTCTGTGAAGATTACCTCTCAAAAATTCCCAAAAGCAATCACTACCCCAGCCCCAAAAGGTAATGTATTTATATTTGAAACTTAATTGTTCTTGCAGTTTTTATTAATATTTCCTAAGTCTGCTGGTACTGGCACATTTGCTTTAATTCTGAGTTTTCTTTCTGCACACTCAGAGTTGCTAGCAAGGGGCTCTCGTTCACRACACTCTCCTAGGAGCATTTTGGGGCTACTGCACTTGAAAAACATGCCTTGATAACTTGTAGCAAACACAGTACTGTGTCTGTTAGCCAGGCTTTCTTGGGCACCTTAGCAAACAGTTCTGTCTTTCTGCCAAGAATGATTTTTAATGAGCAATATACATGACAAAGTCCTGAGAAAAATGTGTTAAAAAACCTTTCTGGAATTTCCTAGGTGTTTCTCTTCCTATGATGATATGAATTTGAAAAGAAGAACTTCCCTTCCACTGGTCAGATCCCAGTCTTTTCAGCTAGCTGGTAAAGAAGGTATGGTTCATATCATAAATCTGGTCAGTGGTGTTGCTCTCAGTGCTGCACAGTGTGTGTGGTTCTTGTATGTGTTCTGTAAAAGAAGGTGGTTTGTGAACAAGTTACCAGATACTCACAGAACTGGGCTGAATTATGSTAAAACCTTAAATGCAGTTTTTGCTACAGATATATTCTGCTCTGCAGATGGTTTTTTGGGGTTAGGAGCAATCAGTGCAGGCACTCAGGTCTGCAGAGCTGTGAAGCTTGCAGAAAGGAGCTTTTTTTTCTCTTGGAAATGCCAGACGTGGGAAGTCTGAGTGTCCTACTTTTCTGAAGTCCTGATAGCCTATGTTTGAAACTTGGCAGGTATTTAGGATTCAAATTTAGCAACTTCAGTTAGACCATTTATCTTGGCTTGGGTACGAGGAATGATCTGATCTTTGCGGTATTCGTGGTAGATTTGGGACAACTGAATTTTGATTTTTAGGCCTTCTGTGTCATGCAAAAGCAAGTGTTGCAGATYGTAGTAACTACAGAGTATGCTGCTGACACAGCTCTTCTCAGTGCAGCAAACTTGCCTCACAGGTTTTTATTCTGTGAATAAAACTCCATTAAAACTCTTGAGTTGGCAGTGTGATGCCATGAACACTAGCCAAGGCCTAGAWTATTTTTTTTCTTCAAAATGACACTTTTCCCAAATTCTTCCTGCTGGTCTCGTGTCAGTGTGAAATCTGCCTCGCTGGTAGGTGCACATCTGTGCTGTCAGGGGCAGGCTGCACATGAAACACTCTTACACTGGGAGCAGTTTGTTTTCCTAGACTTCAACACTCACTCTTCCTTTTYCCCAAAAGATGTTCTTTGCACCTCTCCCATGGCCATGACTGTGACAAAGCCAGGGGTTTTCAGGTGTGTGTCTCTGACAGCTGCCATGACAGCACAGGGGAATTTCTCYGTGTGCTGACTTTACTTCCAGTGTTTGTCTTGTGCCCCCCGTAACTTACCAAGGGGGAGAGGGAAAAACGAGCCTGCTCAGCAGAATATTTTGTCATGTTGCTGTTCAGCTGGGGCTGTGTTTCTCCAGAGCTGGCAGTGTCAGCACTGCTGAGAGTTTGTTCTCTCTCTTGCAGTGGATCCAGAGGATCTGTACATTGTGGAGCCCCTGAAGTTTTCCCCAGAGAAGAAGGTACCATCTCACCCTGTGGGGAGGGAGCTGCTGGGGCTGAGGTGTTTGTGCTGGCAGGTGGTGCACGTCTCAGCTGCTCTCCCTGCTGGTCCCTGGGCTTGGCTGGGATGCTCTGCTGGCCTTCCAGAGCCTCACCAGAGCTTCTTTTTGTCACTTGTGGTTTCAGAAAAAGCGTTGCAAGTACAAAAGTGAAAAACCAGAGACTATTAAGCCGACAACAGAGCCCCTGCACCCGATAGCCAACGGGGACATCAAAGGAAGGAAGCCCTTCACAAACCAGAGGGACTTCTCTAACATTGGGGAGGTTTATCACTCTTCCTACAAGGGCCCTCCGTCCGAAGGGAGCTCCGAGACGTCGTCGCAGTCGGACGAGTCCTATTTCTGTGGCATCTCGGCGTGCACCAGCCTGTGCAACGGGCAGAGCCAAAAGACAAAGACTGAGAAGAGGGCTATAAAACGGAGGCGGTCGAAAGTTTCAGAGCAAGGGAAGCTCATAAAAACTCTAATACAGACTAAGTCGGGGTCGATGCCGAGTCTGCATGACATAATCAAAGGAAACAAAGATATAACAGTGGGAACACTCGGTGTCACAACAGTCTCTGGACACATCTAAACCTAGCTGAACTTCTCAAACAGGAGAGTGTTTGTTCGTTTGAGAACAGTCTGTGGTATTCTGTGGGAGGATAGTGGGAGACGAAGAGCTCAACTCATTGGAAAGTATTCAGAAATTTGGTTTCTGCCTTTTTAAATAGATGGGATTGTGTCAATCTTGGCTATAAGCTGCAGCTTTACAAGGCTGATAATTTCCTATGAGAACAGCTTGGGAGGGGGGAGGGAGGGCAGGGTTCATTTTATAAAGGTTTTTTTTCACAGTTCCTGGGGCAGAGATTTTTTGAAGCCCAGTTTGTTGGGTGGAATAGGGATAAAAGCCTAATCCTCTTCCTTTAGCTTTGTTCCTATTTCTTGCACCTTCCCATATTTATGTGCCTTTTGTCTATTTATAATGCCACTGGAAGAGGGGAGATACAATTGTTTGTCATTTGATTTATTTTGTAATTTCTCTAGTTTTTTTTTGAAGATGCAACACTACAGTGCTGTAAAGGGACATGTGTTGGCCTTCAGCTGGACTCAGTAATGTGGACTGGATACTGTAAAAATACCAAGAGATGGACTTGCCTGACTAGATTCTTGTTTTGCAAACTCTGTTGAGGAAAGTCTCTCACCAGGGATGGCAATTGTGTTTACTTGCACCTTCAGTCACAATCGGAGCTTACTCTGATGTGCAAAACCAGTGGTGGCTCTTCAGGATTTCCTGTTTGTGATGGAATCTGGGGCTGAGGAATGCATTTGTCACCTGAACGGCCTGCTGCAGCTCTCTGGAGGAGGTGGATGAGGAATGCTCGCTGCTCTTGTGCTGAGGAATGTGAGGCTGCATTACTGGAGCCTGCTCTGAGCGTGTTTGAGTTTGCCAAGCCTGGGAGTCTCAGCCTTTGGGCTGGTTCACAGCAGGTGTTCCCATAAGATTTGCTTTTGTATTGGCTAACAAATGTGCAGTGTTGGTATGGCTGGTATTTCATACTCAAGTGTTTTTTATTTTGACTGTGACTGTATATTTGGATACTATAGGATGTGTGATTGCTGAACTGTTGAGTGTGGTTCTGAGTGAGTGGAACAAAAGGTTATTCCTTTTTACAGGTGTTACAGGTTCACGTTGTACAAAATAAGTTAACTTATTGAGCACTTTTAGTGGTACCCTTTTTAACAGATCTAATGCCTTTCCTGAGTATTGTATGTAATGTGACTTATTTAAAGCCTTTGTTTTTTTGCTGCTTTCTTGTTAGTTTGAGTACTTTAAAGTGATGTACTTTCAGAGTTGATCTGCACAATTAGCCAGTCAGAGCACATGAACCAGACGTGTTGAACCTGAATTCAGAAGGATGTCAAACCTGGATGAAGAAAATTCATAGCACTAGAGTGCAGCATCCAATGTTGTGGAGCAAGAGTATGTAACTACAGAGCTGTAGTGCCATTAGAAACTGTGAATTTCCAAATAAATCTGAACACTTTGTCTTTCATTTTACTGGCATTTTTTCCTCTGAAAATGAAACTTCTTGTTTACATTCTTGCGAAGAACTAGTCTTAAGATTTCAGTCCAGGACGAGGACTTGGGATCCCTTGGGCTGTAGTAAGGAGTTCATAAACTTGTCAGCCTAGATGTGTTTTTCTGTTTAAATAAAGAAAAGTGGGTGGATTCTGAGGGCTGAGTGGTGYTTGGTCTGAAAGGTCAGGAATTGTGGCCCTCTGAAGCTGCTGGAGAGGTTTCCAGCAGGTCAGTTCACACCTTGCCCTGGGAGATCCCTGCATGTGGTGGCTTTCTGTGAGAAGAACTGCATGAAATGACCTCTTGCTACTCAGAGCTAAGGCTTGTGAAGGACACAAAAGGCCCTGAAAGGAAAGTTTAGAGAGTCATTATGTCAAACCAGAATTTTCAGCTTGAAGTGTGCCCCTTACTGGTCCCTCCCCCTCTGCCTTACTTCTATCAAGCCCAGCAGGACTGTGTGCAGCCAAATGCCAAATTCACGGGCTGGCCAGTGTCTGCTTGTCAGCGCTGCCCTCCCTAGCACTGAGTTTTCACTTGAGTGTCCCGGGACTCTCTGCTTCTTTGTAGCACGGTGATTTAAAAAAAAAACCTGGAGTTTGCTGGTGGAGGAGAGTGTTGAATGTTTTGGCGGGGGGAGAAGTGTGGGTTTCTTTTATTTACTCCCTCCTCTTGATATGTCACTTGTTAGAAGCATGCGTACCTTTATTGCCCAGGGAACCACTGGGCTTTTCAGTAAGAATCACCTGAAGCTGGACGTGACTGAATTCTTAAAACAGCCCCTCTTGACACTCTGCTATGAACTAAACACTGTGCTGATAGATGAGGCTGCATGTTGAAATCCCAAGCACACATTCAGATTTCCAAGTGGACAACTGCAGATGTGAAACCACATGCATTCTTAACCAGTCCTTTAATACTCTGCTCCCTCTATACATGTTAAAAACTGGGCCTGACTTGGGTCTAAGGGGGAGTTGATGCATTCTGTGGAGAAATACCAGTGATAAAGCTTGCCCTGTAATGAAGACAGGGGAAGTGTGCCATAGGAATAAAGGATCTGAAGGAACCTACAGGGCAAATTATGCTGTTGCAGACTTGAGAGTGTGTTCTGGTGGAAATTGAACCACAGCTTCCACCTGCTGCTGCCTCCCTGCTTTTAGTTATCTGTAACAACTTTTTTTGGGTAGGAAAAGTTCTCTTACCATCAGGTTATTATTGTCTAATGTTTTCCTTTCATGTGGGCTCCTGAGTCATTTTTTACTTTCGGTTTCATTAATGTCACGCAATCTGGCTTTCAAAATTTGGTTCTTTGGAATCGAGTCTCTCTTAACTTGGTTATAGACTTTAGGGATAGTAGTTTCTAATGAAGACAGTTTATACCTCTCAAATTCCTGTGTGACAATCCTGTGATATTGCAAGTAAAGGTTGGACAGCTGTTGGTGTAAAACACCCAGAAGCCAATGTGTGTGCTGGAGTGAGGATGGTGATCTTCAGTCCTTGGGCAGGTCCTGAGCCCAAGGTCAAAATAATCTTAAATGTGAAGGTTTCCATGTGAGGGTGAATAGGTGCAAACACACACCTTGTGTGAGTGAGTGGCTGTGTTTGCCAGAGTAAGGTGTTGAGGTTATATACACTAAGTATCAGAGTGGAAATCCAGGGGTTTTTAAAAATGCAGACTCTACCAGCTGTGTGGTGATGTAAGCAGAAACCCCAAATCTAAGGTGATATGTGACTTCTGCTTTTGCCAAGTTGCAGCAGGAGGTGGAAGAGCTTAGCAGGTTTTGCCTAATTAGCTACAAACATGTTCCACTTCATTTGGAACAGTGGAGAGCCCTGACCACAGGGTGCTGTGGCACCCCGGGGTGTCTCATCTCCTGGAAACCCTGAGTGTCCAGCTGCAGGTGCTGCAGGTGCTGCTGGGCTTTGTGACAGCTCAGCAAGAACTCTTCCCAGAGCTTGTCCAGGTAAAAGCTTAGGTTGGGAAGGAGTGCTGAAACTCACTCATCTTTCTCACTTAGCCTTTCTCTAATTCAAGCAGAATAGATTTTAAAGAAGCTTCCAAGAAGGCTTCTGCTGCCTGTCTTCTGCCTGGTATTGAACAGGGGCTGGGAGCTGCAACTGGCCCTGGCTGTGCTGCTTTCCATTCGAGTCACCAGGAGCTCCCAGCAGGGCAGATTTTGGGAGGCCGTGGAGGGAACTGAGCTCTGCCCCTTGTGGATGTAGAGGTGAAAAAGAAACGTTTGCCACCTTGGGGCTTGTTTTCCTCCCTYRTTAGATGTGRTTGGAACCTCGTCCAGCTGCAGGGYCCTCTGAGCTTGCAGCAAACAACAATCCCTGTCTGCTGTTTCTCTTCCCGGAAAATAACTGGAAGCAGCTGCTGAAGCTTCTGTGAGTTGTAATGACACAGTTACAGTGTGTTTGTCTGGAATGGGCTGAGACTGGCTGCTCCCAAGAAGAAATAAAACTGTYGAGTACTGACCAGGCCCCCCTGTCCAGCAGAGCCAGCTGGTGTTTGCCAGGGGCAGGACTGGCTTTTGCCTTTGCCAGAGGCTGGGGCAGGGCACAGACCCTGCAGAAAGGCTTGGGAATGGGGCTGGGGGGGACAGGAACTCAACACCTGCATGTTCTCTTGGTCTTCCTCACAACTGGTCACAGCAGCTTGCTCTGTTTTGTGCTGTGACAAAGCTGTACACCATGAAATGACCCTGCTGCTCTCTTCCTCAGAATAGATCCCATTACCTCATAAACACTCTACCTCATTTCCCTGCACTTACCACAGGTACAAAAGAAATGAAAGCAGCAGAGTAATGTTTTAGTTACTCCTCTTTTTCTCATCTGCTTTGGCTCCTTGGATTCTCTCTCACCTCAGGACAGAGCCCTCTTTTGCTGTATTCAGGGCTGCTGGCTGCTTGTTGGAATCAGGGTGAAGGAGAGGACAGAGCACCTTGCTCACTGGAAGAGGGACGTGCTAAGTACTGTAATTCCAGGCCAGAGCTGTTAACAGTGGACTTTGAAACCTGTTCTTGAGTGTGAATATCCGAAWGTCCTTACCATGGCTTTATATGTGCAACAAACGCTCCTAGCAAGGAGAGCAGCTGTTGAGGAAATGGAAAACATTGCCCTGTTAATAAACATGAAGATATGGGTGCTAACTGCAAAGRCTGGGTGACTTCTGGTGCCTTCCATACACCCCTGAGGCTTCAGCAGAGGGAGGTCCTCTCCCTTTGGAGGCAGCTCTCACAGACATCCATACCAGTGTTCATTCAAAAATCATCTTTTTGTTCAAACTCCTTCAGATTTAGCTCATAATTAGTGGGTCCTTGGGAGGCTCTTTATTCTGTGAGATTTGAGAGCTCTCTGCTGCTGGGAMTCATCCCTCCTTCACAAGTTTCCCACACACCGTCCATCTCTCCCTGCCAATCTGCTCTTGAACAGACAGGTTTGAACTTCCTTTCTGTCCAGCAGTTTCCTGCAACTTCTTCCAGAGCCTCTCTAGAGAGCTGAAAAAAGACTTGTAAAGTGAGTTCCAGGGGTGTCTGTAGGTGTCCAGGGCTGTGTGTGAGCTCTCACAGGAGCCTGTGAGCTTTCCCTGCTGGAAGCTCATGTCCAGGTGAAGAGCCTCTCAGCTTCAGGCTTGTTTTCTTTCTAGCACATTGTTTTCTACCCAAAGAGCTTGATCTGCAGTCTTTGTTTCTTGCCTTGTTTTATTCTGGTTCATTTCTCCRTCCTCGTGATGTTGAATCCTGTGTTCTTGAATGTGAATGATTCTCAACTTTCTCAGTTGCTCTCAGGTGTAACTCCTGCAGCCCTGCTGACTTTCAAGAGTTGCTTTTTAACATTTCCGCTAGTCATTAGCGTAATAGGAAATATTTGTTAATTGCTTCCAGAGACACTTTGTCCAAAACACGGTGAGAGCCTCTCCTACACAGAGGTTCACACTTCAGTGGTTTGTTTGAGTTTCAGGGTTAATTTTCTGTCAATTATTAGATCTGGATCATTGTTCAAGTCCTGCTTTCTTTGGGCTGTTTGAGGCAGGTCATCCTTCTGTCCCTAAATCCTGCTGATACAAAYTCTTAGCTGCTGGCTGATTCTCTGCCATCAACTTTAGTATAATTGTGTGTCTTGTTAATAAGAGCTCCCACGTCTCCTCTGCAGGTGAATTGGGGATGGAGTGTTGTTCTAAGCAAATCCTCTYTTGCAGTCTGTATAGTGTTTTTTGTTGGTTTGGTAGAGGGGAACAATTCTCTGATGATGGCTATGGAAGGTGTTTCCATTGGAAAGTATTCCTTCCTGTTCAAATGACATAACAGGGCTGCTGGAAACAGGGTGTTCAGGCTGGTTCAGGGGGATAGGATGGTGGAGGCAAATCTGACACCCTTTTGTCCTTGTTATGTCCTGATTTCCTGCCCAGCTGTCCTTACCCCACAYGTTAGGAGGGCTCAGCCTTATCTAAATTCTGGCTCTAGGCCTTCTAGCAAAATTCACGTGAYTGA
Source organism: Mixornis gularis (assembly GCA_003546035.1). Taxonomy (NCBI): domain Eukaryota; kingdom Metazoa; phylum Chordata; class Aves; order Passeriformes; family Timaliidae; genus Mixornis; species Mixornis gularis. The sequence goes on along the minus strand of QVAJ01000113.1, from coordinate 112,282 downwards.
GGTTCCTACCTACAGCAAATTGTCCTGCCATTATTTCAGTAGTCCCATTAATATCCTGTGTCATTTGAGCAGCAGGAAGCCAGCAGAACACAGAGCCTGCAGACACCAGAACCTGCTTGTTTTTGGACCAGAGGTCCCTTCCACCCYAAGCCACCCTGTGACTCTGTGATCCTGATGTGCTGTGCAGACACAGCCCTGCCTGGCACCATCTTCCAGTCAGTGTCTGTCATCCTGGTGGTGTGTCTGAAGGGGATGACAGGAAGATGGAGAGTGACAGCACAGCAGAGGRAGATGTCCCTGAAAGCATGTTGTGCACTAAGCATCTTTTGATGGCAAAATAGCCCCAACCCAAACTTTGGTTTGCCACCGCATGGGGTATTAACAGGCTCTTGATCTGGGCATCCAAAAAAGAAGATGCAGCTGAAATGGGTTCAGTTGGTTTCCTTTTCTCTCCCTCTCACCCACCCTTTAAAAAAGCATATTTGTGAAAGCGGGAAGCAGTGGGTGTGGAGTAGGAACACTTGTGACATTTAAGGGAAACTGCTACTCTCTCCTCAATCCCACCTCAATAAGCTGTTGGCATTAACACAGAGTCAGAAAAACGTGGAAGTGGATCCTCTCCAGSCAAAGGAATCGTGTGACCCTCTCTTGTAATGGCTGTGGGAGGGGATGGGGACCTGTCCTTGGGTGGCTGTTCTGGGATAGAGACAGGGGGSCTGAGCCAGGGTAGGTGTGACCAAGCTTGAACATGTTAGAGTTGGATTTTTGTTGCTTTTGTGTCTTTTAAGCCCAGAAGTGTGAGGAACAGGCAGGCGGGGTTGTTGAAACCTGTGCTGTGGATCGCTGCTGAAGCAGMGGGCTGGTGAATATCTTCAAAAAGCAGTTGGGTGTCTGGTGGTGCAGGCAAGACTTTGTCAGCACGTCTGATTTCTTGGTGTGGTTACAGGCAAAGCTGAGCCCTTGCTTTGGAGAAACAAGTGTACAAAGGGTGTTCAAATGTGCCCTTTTCAGATCCYAGTTTTGATGTTCAAGATCAAAGCCTGTGTATTGTGATTGCTTCCTTCAGCCACCGGAGACAAATCTCTGGTTTGCTCTTGAGTTAAGCATTTCCTTTTTTTAACACTACCCCATACAAATACACACTTCAACACGGGTCTGTAAAGTGCAAGAAAAAATGTTTATAATCGCCTGTGAACACCTGTAAATCTGTGGGAAAATCTCACGGTCCCCAAAAAATCTGCAATAAATGAGGAATGGAAATTGAGAAATGGAAATGTCCCTGTCTCTCTTCATTAGGATATTGTAATGAGCTCTTAAAAGTGCTGGCCCTTGCAGCATGGTCTGGATTCTGTGTTTTTCCTTGGAARGCAGGAGGGCAGCCCTGCTCAGGCTGCACGGACTCTCTGCTCTTCTTCCTCTTCTCACGGAGGCTTTTACCGCAGCAGGGCAGCGTCTGTGTCCTGCGCCTCGGGATCCGTGCCCTGCGGAGCTGCCAAGGAAAGGGTGGGATGCCCAGCGGTCAGGAACGGAGCCATCCTCCTGCACTCCATTTGGGATSGGTTCTGCGTCCTCCAGCTGGGGAGGACTCCTCGGCTCCGTCTCTYCCTTGCGGTGCAAGGGGATCTCCAAGGGGATGTCGGAGAGTTCGTGGCTCCTTTTGTTCCACAGACTTGCTGCGGTCGGACAGTGAGGAGGCGGCAGCAGCCTGTGCGCTTTAGGGGAGCTGCTGCGGGTGTTGGACGGCAGAGCCCCGGAGCGGGGCTGTGGGAGGAGCGCCCGAGCCCCAGCCGGGCCGGAAGGGGCTTTGCTGCTGATGCTTTGAGGCTTTCGGAGCGGCAGCATCCCGGCCGGGTGTCGCCCCGCAGGGATGCAGCCGTACCAGGGCAGAGCTGCCCGCGGGGCTGCGCCGAGCCCGGCAGGTTTCGGACGCCCCAAGGATGATCCCACCGGGCATGTCCGGCCCGTCCCGCTGCCGCCCGTGCAGCAGAACCTGAACTACTACCCGCAGATCTTTTGGGTGGACGGCTGCGCTGATGCGGGGCCTTCCTGCCCCCCGGCTCCCCCCACGGCTCCTTTCCCACCGCCGGTACCCGACCGGAGGAGAAAGCCGCGGAACGACAGAGAAAGGAGGAGCGCCGGCTTCCTGGTGATGTTCTTGCTGATCCTGGTGGCCTTCACGGGAGTGGGGCTGAGCATATTTAAGATTTTTCACCTGGAGAAGGAAGTGGATGAACTCAGAGAGGTGAGGTCTGCCTGGCTGGGCACAGGTCCCTGGGGAAACAGGGAGAAAGAAACACTTGGAATCGTGTCTGGGATGTTCCCCGAGGGGCAGGATGGTGGCATTTCACCTGTGTCTGCTGTGACACAGGAAGGGCGGGTGCTTGCTCTGTGAGGGGCTGCTCGGTTGGTGACGGGTTTATCKGGATATGTCTGTGCTCCTGCGTGCTGCCAGGTGTCTCCCTGTGTGTTTCCCAGCGCCTTGCAGCTCCCCATGGGCACCCACTGAGCCACTGTCAGAGGCAGCGCTTGGCTGCTGGTGCTCTCCGTCTAAGCCAGTGTCCCTCTTCTCTCTTGACAGTCTGCCAGCGCCGAGCACATCCCTCCAGCCTCTCAGAAACTCACGGGTGAGTCTGTGCCTGGAGGAGGAACCCAGTGAAATTGAAACTTTCCACAACAACCTCCCAATTTTTCTAGATTTCATTTAGGAAAAGAAAATAAAGGATTTCAATTTGGGTGGAACAATTTAAAAATTGTGTTTTGAACTTTCAAACTATTGCTTTTCTTTTGCTTTCCATGTTAATGTTATAAGTGAGGATATTCTTTTCAAGAATGGCCAAGTCAGAAAGAAATTTTCAGTCCTCTTGACAGTTTTTTCTAGATCTGAAAAGTTCTATTTTTCTCCCCTTAAGAATTGTAGTTATTAGAAAATTTATTTTCAAATTTGTCCTGATACTGAATAAAAAAAWATTTGAAACAGCAAAATTCTTGGGAAAGGGCAGTCCTGGTTCTCATCAACTCCTATACCAATAAATTTTCCCCTTTAGAGGGAGAGGAGCTGTCATTTGAACTGGATGCTCAGTGCTCAGTGATCACAGGCTTCTTTAGTGGAAGCTGAATATCAATAATAAACCTGAATTTCTTGAGGGGGCTGGATAAATAAATAGAAAAAGGGAAATAGTGTAAAGGAGAAGGGAGAGCGGAGAGGAAAATTTAGTTGGCTCAGAAAAGAAAAGAAA
>QVAJ01000113.1:50067-108806 GCA_003546035.1 Mixornis gularis | reverse complement strand
AAAGAAAAGAAAAGAAAAGAAAAGAAAAGAAAAGAAAAGAAAAGAAAAGAAAAGAAAAGAAAAGAAAAGAAAAGAAAAGAAAAGAAAAGAAAAGAGAAAAGGCTGCTTCTAAAATTAGAGAACATGAAGCAGATGTTGAGAAAAGGTGAAGGGATGGAGTGGGGTGGATCCAAATACCGAGTCACTGGAACTGGCCTGTGTCTCCAAAGGGAACTCAGCCCTCCAGGGAGGGCAGAGTTTTCCCAGCCGTGCTCTCCCTTCCCGAGCACAGCTCCACTTCCTGCCTGGCCGGTGGGATGGTTGGCAGGGTCCCAGGTGCCAGCTTTGTGGCTGGCTGCCCCCTGCTCTCTGGGCTGACTTCTCCATGGAGCAGGTGGCCAACGTCTTCCCTATCCTTGTGCAGGGCAGAAGGAGCAGCTGGTGCAGAAGGAGGCGAGGAAGGCGGCACATTTGACAGGTACGGGTCAGGGGGCAGGGGTGGGCAGCTGTGTGGGATCAGAGGGTGGCACGACGGGAGTTTRGAGGAGCCCACCTCACACAGGCTTTCCTGTTCTCCTCGGGTGGCACATCTGCTCTGACAGTGGAAATTTGCTCCTCAGATAAAACCCTCCCCCTCRTTTGTGCCTCTCAGTGAGGCCTGGTTTTGGCTTGGTTTTGGGGTGTGCTGGGCAGGAGCTGTCACTGGGGGCTGGCGTTGGTGAGGTGTGAGGCTGGGGAGGACTTTCCACACTGCAGACAAGGCTTGGAGAATGGCTGGGCTGCCTTGTGATGTGGGGTGTTATAGTCGTGTCCCGGAGCTGCTTCGCCGGCTAGCTCGCTCTCTGGTAACTGTATAAGGAAGGTTTGGTGGGTCTGAACCTCAGGCTGAAGCGTGGTCGACGGCGTGGAAGAAAGAGTGGACTCTTGCTTGGGATTCACCAGGCTTTATTCCTCCCGGCTACCTGCCCATGTGCAGGAGAGCAGAGCAGAGRGAGTGCCCAGCAGCCCCTCTGTTCCCACCTTAAGTGCAGGGGGTGTACCTTGTGCAGGGGAGAACTTAGAACCAATCCAAGGGGAGGGAGGGTGTGACCCAGAACAGGGAAACTTAACAGAACAATGAAAGAAGGTGGTACTGGGGTACCTTGCCGAATCCTAGRGCTTTTCCCTCAGAATCTTCCACATCTTACAAGGTGATTGACAAAGTCTATCACAAGGGAAGGACCATCATGGGGTTTGGGGATGTGGGTGTAGGAACAAACCATTACAAACATATAACAAAACATACAGAACACTAGAAAACCCAAAATGCGCACCGCTACAGGGTGTGACCTGAGGAGAAAACACACAACTGAATGTACTTACCACCTTTCTGTTTTTGTCTTGTTTGGGCTTCCAGGCAACCCAGCCCAGCAGGACCTCCCTCTGGAGTGGGAGCCCATCTCTGGCCATGCCTACACCAGCGGCATCCAGTACCACAACCGGGGGCTGCTCATCAGTGAGCCRGGGCTGTACTTTGTGTACTCCAAGGTCCTGTTCCGTGGCAGCACCTGTGACAGCCAGCTCCTGTCCCACGTGGTGTACAAGAGGAACCCGGCCTCCCCGGGCAGCCTCGTGCTCATGGAGGACAAAGCCTTCAACTTCTGCACGGGCCAGAAGATGTGGGCCAGGAACAGCTACCTGGGGGCTGTCTTCAAGCTCAGGAAGATGGACAGTTTGCACGTCAACGTCTCCAAAATCGCCCTGGTTAATTTTGAGGAATCCAAGACTTTCTTTGGCTTGTTTAAGCTTTGAAAGGGAGCGTGGCTGGCAGACACACACACACACACACACACACACACAGAGATGTGTGAGGGCTGAGTGCTGCCTGGGCACAGTGGCACCACAAAACCAATCCAGAAACCATGTTTGGGCTTCAGCATGAGGGGATTCAAAGTAAAGGTTTGAAAGCAAACACTTGGAAAGCACCAGGGCTGTGCTGCATCAGCCTGAGCAGAATTGCACATATTCTCCTTACAAAACCCCCCAACAAACTCAAGATGTGGTGTGCTGAAGACCCTGCTCGAACTTACTACTTGCTGCCTGAGAAGATGGTGGGACCTGCTGGTCCCTGTGGTGTCACAGCCCTGGTGGGGACAGCTGGGGGATGTGAAGGAGGCATCTGGATCATGGCACTACACCACAGACAGTGCTGTGGGGATGAGTCGTGTGAACAGCTGCTCCCCCTGAGCCATGGCTGGCCCGTGCCCAGCACTGTGACTGCTGTACCACAGGCACTTCCTGCTAGCTGGGCTGGGATGGGGGCTGCCTTCATCTTGTGTTAAGTTATGGACCCTTCCCATCCCAGAAAATGCTCCCCAAGCATTTGATTTATCTCACCCCAACTGCCTTGCAGGGAACACGCCCGAAGCAGCAGTGCTGTGAGGGGTGTCCCAGAAGTGACAGTGTGACCACACCGTGGTGGTGGGATGGTGGGGATGGTGGGGTGGCCACAGTCTCTGCTGGTGCAATCTAAGCAAYGCAGCAGTGCAGGGGCTGCAGGTGAAAGCAGCACCTCAAGCCCCCCTCCTGCCCTTTCAGCACATGAGGGTCCTCTATGGAGGCCTGGTCTGCCACCCCTTTCCTGATGCAGGGGGTGACATGCTGGCACCTGTCAACTGCATGACTTCAGCTGGGCCCCTTGCCATGAGATGTTCTCTCCTGAGCAAAACACAGATGGTAAATATATATTTTTCTAGCGAGTGGTACTGTCCTCTCCTCATTTGGTGCAACAGTCTTCTACCAYGGCCAAAGCACTGCAAGGCCTCTGTGATCAGGGTTCAGCGCCTCGTTCCTTCGCCAGCAGAAATCTGGGAGCCTTATCCCTCTTTGCTGCCTGTTTGGCAGGGAGCAGGGCCCTTTCCATGAGGCTTTGGAGCTCCAGCATGGAAACATGAGGATCTGGGGATTGGGAAGGTGTGGTGAGGGCAGCACAGCCCAGGCAGCCCAAGTCCACTCTGGCCCTCAGGAAGGGGCTGATCTCAAACCACAGTTTAGAGCTTGAGTGGAGCCCGGCGCTTGTGGCTGAGCAGAAGAGCTGCTGTCCCCAAAGACACCATCTGTGTGACCTCTGGCCCCAGAAGCACTTCTCACAGAGTGGTCTGAAGGGCAAAAAAATGAAGTGATGTAAAAAAACCCCAAACCCTATTTGTTCATCCTGGTGAAAGGTCCACGGAGTTCTAACCCTGGGGCTGTCACTGACACTGCCACCAGGCAGGACACAAAGGCTGCAGCTGTGGTCCATCATCACCTTTTTCCATGTTCCTGCTGTTGGTCTCAGTAAATGCAGCTTTTCAGCAGCCTGCAGCATTTTTTTCCTTTTCCATAGTGCTACTCTCAGCTTTGTGGCCTGCTTCAGAGAAGTTCATTTCCTCAAAACTTCTCAGTGGTCTGGCTCCTGCTGTGGCCAGTGTGAGTGGAAAACTGCACCCCTGTTCACACAGCCATTGCTGATGTTTCCACTGCATTTCTCAGAGTGGAAAAAAATCTCAAAAGGGTGAAGTTTAGGGATTTTCTGGCTTGACCTTTTCTCACTGCCCTCACCYCTGCACGTATCAGAGGGTAAAACTGCACAGCCAGAGATGGAGCTGCTGAATCCAGACCTTTCCAGGAGAGGCTGGAAATTGCTGTCCTCTTCTGATTGCTGCTTGGGCTGTGTTGCCCTCCTGGTGATGGGACATCCAAGTGGGGAATGGGAAGCTCTTTGTCCAGCTGTCTCTGTAGCCAAACCTGCTGAGCACATCAGGTGCTTCCCTTCTTTACTGGGGAGCAGCCTGGAGAGAGGCAGGGCATTCCAGGCCCACAGGAAACCTGCCCTGAGGTTCCTCTATCTGCTGGCACAGTGTTGGAAGGGCTAGAAGGATCCCAAAGGCTTCTTTAGYTCACCACACAGTAACCCATGCAGTCTGTGGCTGCAGTCACCCCTGGGGCAGGATGAGCTTTGTCTCTTGGGAGGGGATGAGATCTGTCCTTCCCTGAAATGCCAAAGGCACCCCAGACCTGCAYGTTTCAGAGGCAGTGGCACAGGGGGTGGGCAGTGCTGTTATAAACAGTGCTGGGCCTCCTGAGGTGGACAGGGCTGGTGCAGGGTCCAGCTGGGGCTCCCAGGCTTGTTCCTGAGTCAGTGGCACAGCAGCCAGAGAGACTCTGTTTCTGCTGCGTGCTCCCTCCCTCAAACATCCCTCCAGTGCCCAGAGCAAAGCCACTGCTGAGCTCCTGGGCTCTGACTTCAGATTGGGAGTGAGGTCATGACAGGATTAAACCATTTCAAGCTGCATGGAGTCAGTTCATAGGCTGCTTGTGCCACACCGACTTTATTAAAGTCATCAGCTTATCTCGCTAATTAGCCATTCATTTAAAGAGATTTTTGCTAGTTGTTACCATTAAATACTCAATGATTATTTAATGCTGACATTTGGCTCTCTCAGAGAGAGAGAATTGGGGTTATTCAGCCTGGAGAAGTTTCCAGGGAGACCTCAGAGCCCCTACCAGTGCCTCAAGGGGCTCCCAGAMAGCTGCAAAGGGACTTGTGACAAGAGCATGGAGTGACAGGAAAAAGGGGAATGGCTTTAAACTGAAAGGGTGTAGGTTTAGATTGGACATCGGGAAGGAATTCTTCCCTGTGAGGGTGATGAGGCCCTGGCACTGCCCAGAGAAGCTGTGGATGTCCCATCCCTGGAAGTGTTCGAGGCCTGGTGGGATGGGACTTTTAGCGACCTGGTCTAGCAGAAGGGGTCCCTGCTATAAACAGGGGTTGTTGGAGCTATCTTTAGGCCAAACCATTCTGTGATTTTTAATAGCTCTTGGGCTCTACTTATTTTTTTTTAATAAAAATAAATTATTGAAATATAATTTGAACTTACTAAGTATTTTGTTCTCTCCCCAGCAAGGGAAGGGTCTCTACACAAGATGGGATATCCCAGGTGCGCCAGCAGGACTGACCATTGGGATGTTTGGGGTTCCTCTGCCCTGCAGGCCATGGTTGCAGTGGTCTGAGCTGATGTACTCTCTCCTGATGGAGCMGCCTGGGTCAGGTGTGGAGGTACCTCAGGGGTTTCAGCACCATTTAACAGGGCTCCAGAGACACTCCCTCTGCAGAGAACGTGGCTGGCAAGAAGTGAGCCCAGACCATCTCCTGATAAGAGTTCTGTGGTCTGCTCCCACTGCCGGGCACACAGAAAACTCCTGTGGGCAGCTGAACCCTTCCCAAAAGATGCCCCTGTGTTTGGAYGGGCAGCTGCCCAAATGGGGGCTGTGCATGGCAAGTGTTTATTCTGTTTTGTTCAGCACAGAGAGCTGCTTGGCAGAGATTTGGCCTCTCTCGTGGTTGATGTGCATTAGATGCTGTATCCTATTTACCTGCCCTGCTGGAAGAAAAGGGAGACCAGGTTCCAGTGCCTTGCACACCTTGTGTAGGCTCAGGATGTACTGTAACCAAGGGGGCAGAAGGGGCTGCATCACAGACTTCTCTTTTCAATCTCCTTTTACCTCCTTTTTTTTTWCCTGAAGCCAGCCTTGAGCTCTCTGGATCTCTGTTGCAATGTCCTGTGTGGGGTCACTTCTTCCAGCCCGAGGAGCTGCACAGACTCTGGCAAATCTTTACCAGGTTGGAAAGGAGCATTGTCTAGTGATTAGAGACAGGAGAAAGGGAAGAGGGGTAGATTTGGGTATTGCTGTTRTTCTACTGCTCTGACACATGGGTGTATTACATCATGGTTACAGAAGTGGGATTTTAGGCATGACTAAGTGACTGAGGTTTAACGCAGAAGAGAGGATGAGTTGAGTAAAGACAGAGTAATTTTGCTGCAAGGTGAGGCAAGCTGCATGTGAATTTCTGGTTGATTTTAATGACTTAAAAAAAAAAAAAGGAAAAGAGGAGGAAGAACAGCTTGACARGGTGTTGCTGATTCATCTCCTGGGGTAATGAGGAGAGCCAGGTGTTCTGCTCCCTGCACATGGCCTGTCCCAGGAGCTGTGGGACTGGCCCTGCCAAGCCAGCAGCAGCTGTGTGAASAGGTACAAAGGCTTTCTGCTCTGGAGACTCGCAGGTTTGATTGGAAATCAGCTCATTCCTCTGGGTAGCAAAGAGACTAAAAGCTCCAGGTGGAATTTCAAACCACAGTGTGCTTTCCCCTCCCCCAGCTGCCCCAGCATGGTCTATGAGAGAATCAACTTTTCTCCTCCTGTACAAATCATCACAGATATTTTACATCTCTCTCTCCTTTTCCCATATTCCACAACCAGTTTCCTCCAACAACAGCTGAAAAAGTCTCTCTGCCGAGATTTATTTTGYTGTTGGGGATTCCTCTGGTTCCCCTTTGTCAGGTCATTCTTGGGGACTGAAAGCCAGGTGGTCACCTAATTCCCTGGAGCCTTCACCTTGAAAAGCTGCCCCGGCAGGGGAATAGCTGGCCTTTTGAGCCATCTGAGTGGCTATCAGGAYTGGGCTGCATGTTCTCCCCAACTCTGGGGTGCTGGGGACATGCATTTCCCCTGATGTTTCTCTCTCCTCATCACTGTGAGGTTTATGTCAACACAGAGGCCAAATACATCAGAGAAAAAGGCATCAGGGAGRAACATTTGTGCCTCCTAATAAGATTTCTGCATGAAGAACAGGTATCAGAGATTTTTATTCATTACAGTCCTGAGAGAGATATCCAAACCATGGAAGATCAAGAATGCACAAAAGAGAATGCAATTTTCTCAGATTCCCTACTTGATACCAGCAGTGAAGGACCAGGAGGAATTCAGTAGTTAAATCCCATTGCTGCACTTGGTTTGAGTGAGAGTGGGTTGGATGACTGCTTTTTTTCCTGAAGCAGCAGAAAGGAATGATCATTTTGCTTGAAAATCCCCCCCTCACATCCTGTGGAGACCCTGCTTGCTGTGCTGGAGGAGGTGACTCAGATAAGGCTGTCAATGGAAAGAAGGGGATGGTAATTTCCTAATCCAGTTTGAACCATGCTGAGGTCCTGTCTCCCTGCCATGAAGAGGGAGGGTTATTTTGTCACCACATGCATTTTATTCCACACAGGGGGATGTTAGTAACAAGACAGGGTGAGATCTGTCTGCCAGTCTAATCRTCCATGTCTCCAGAACCCTCCAAGTCACAAATTAACCATATTCCAGAGCTGSTGGGATTGCAGTGCCACAGGAGAAGTGCCAGTGCTGTGCACAGGACCCCTGGAAGCAGCAGAGCACCACCTGCACAGGTTCCTGCTACCATCAGACCCTTTGCTGCAGGCTGCTGGTGGCCATAGGTGGCACTGGGAGCTTCTGTCTCCAAGTGCTGATTCCTCTCTCCTGCAGGACACRACCTGAAAGTCCTGACCAGCATTTCAGCCAAAATTGTTCCACTCACTGCCATGCTTTATCTTCCTGCAGACAAAAGTAAGCAAAACCCCAGCCCTRGAGGAAGCTAGAGGAAGCACTGAGGGGACAAAGCAAGAGAACATGGGGACATGCTAGCACACACCAAGGCTGCCATGCTCAGGAGTGCAGTTAGGGGCRTTAGGGCTGAAGGCGGAATTGCCAGCAGCCATACAACCACTGAACCCTTTGAAAAACCCCAAACCCTAAAACTGGCACTTGGCAGCAAYGCTTTCGTTTCTCCGCGTTTCAGCTCAGTGCCCGTAAACCCCGGGCGTGGAGGGCACTGGGGACAACCTGCCTGACTTCCCGCAGTGCCTGTGGTGGGGTCATGCCCAGCACCAGAAATGTGTGTGGAAATGGTGATGGGGTGAGCTTGTCCCCTCCACCAGCCCACAGCCACCGAGAGAGAGAATGATGTTCTATGGATGGAGGATGTGGCTTAGAGAAAAGAAATTCATGGTTTCTGTCTTAAACCATCGACTCTCCAGGAACATCACTTACACAGCAAGTGTTGCTTCTTGTACAGCCTTCTTTGGAAAACTGACCATTTTTTGTGACTAAACTTCTTCCCTTTGTTTTCTTGCAAMTGTTTTCTGGTGGTTTGTGCCCTCTGTAAACCTAGTACCACTGTTGAACACTTCGCTTTTGCTCTTAGGGTGTGAAAACCTCATGCAGAACCACTGAATCACCTGCTGGTAGAATCCATCACGTAACTGCTTCAGAAATTCGATCTTTCTTTAACCGCTTTTTACTCATTCTTTACTTCTAATTTCCTCTGTGACAAAAAAAAAAAAAAAAGTGCTACCCCTCCCCTGAAGACCTACTTTTAAAAAGTGCTGTTTCCTGTAGTCTCCAAGAGCACATTAAACACAGAAATGTGAAGCATCTCTGTGCTCTCTTGCTGGGTGTAAGAGGGAGCAGTTGGGCAGTGAGATTCTGTGGTGACTTCCAGTAAACCCTCAGCCCTACATGGAGTGGTTGGGGGGGGTCTGCTGGGAATCCCTCCCTCCCTTCCCAGGCCCTGCCAGGGCGGCAAGTGTGTTTCTGCCGGAGATGCAGATGGAAATGCTTTTTTTTCCCCTCTTAGCATCCCTGTGTGCTGAATGGGGCAAGCAGGGCTGAGCCTGGTGTGAGACACTCAGGGCCTCACCTGAGTCTGCTACCCGAGAGATACCTGCTGGCTGGACACACCTCTCTGTGCTTGAAATTTCAATATTGGGTACTTGTGGTGGGCTGACCCTCGCCAGCTCCCCCAGAGCCACCCAGCCACYCTCACTCCTGAACCGCACAGAAAATAATTTGGAAAGGCTCATGTTTGGGATAAATGCAGATAGAGCACTTACCAGTTACCCTCACTGCCAAAACAGACCCAGCTGGGGGAAACTAATTTATTACCAATTCAAAGAGGCTTGGATGATGAGAAACAAAGACAAAGGAATGCCTTCCACACGCCTCCAGCACATTTTTTCCCCTTCATGCCTTCATTCCCACCTCCTCTGCCTCTCCCTTTGCCCCTGCAGCCAGCTGATAAAACAACTCCTTGCCATTCCTCCCTCCTCATGCATTCCCCTGCCAYGGTGTGGGTCCTGGAAAGGCATTATTGGAAAGGCAGGTGTTGGGGTGGAGCACACAGGAGGCTCTGGAAGTGGCTGTGGAGAAGACAAGCAGGGCTTTGCTGGCGCAGTGGATGATGTGTGGCTGAGCTGTTAGAAGCTGTGGGAAACGGTCTGTGTGGAAAGTCACACTCATTGTTCATTAATAAATGCTATCTCTGTTTATAGATAGGCATTTTCCTCCTTAAATGAAGCAAACCTACCCATAATATAACCTGCAGCCAGCCAGGGCAGGTAAAACTGTCAGCACCGTAGGCAGGACCCTTGAATTGTGTTGCATTTAAATTCACAAGGAAATGAATGTAATTATTTTGCAGTTGATGTAATGCTTTTATTTCCTGTCTCAGTGAGTTGCCCAATATCACACTTAAAGCCTGAAGCCTGACTTATGTGGGGACTTCTGCTTGTTTTGTGGCTCTGGCTGGAGCCACCTGAGCTGCTGRAGATGCATCAATCCGAGTTCTTATGTGTGTGTTGAGGAGAGGGTGGTGATCTGAACTCTGTCAAAAGTAAAATTTCTGTGCTAGTGGCTGGAAAGGAAAGTCTGGATAGAAACTAAGAAATGCTTCTTTTTATTAAGTAACCATTCAGAGCAAGGAGGGAGAGCAAAACAGATACAAAAGGCTTCCCTTCAGTACCTGGTACTTTGGGGACACTGGTCTGAACTGACTCTCACTGTGCCCTTTGTGAGTTATGTTTTCAGCAGAAGGGTGATGCCTTAGGATTTTAGCTTGTATATTTTTCACCTATTTGTAATCCTGCAATTCTTTASTGTGTAAYTCTAAACTCCATATAGAGTGTCAGCTACTGTTTTCSCATTKTGGTCAGACACAACAATTCCTCTCTAGGCCTGGGAATCAAGGACACCTCACTGCCTCASGCCCTGAGAAACATAACCAAAAGTGAGTTGGGGGGTGCAAATTTGGGGCAAATTCCTTCATTACCTGAAGCTGTAATTGGAAGATTAACCCCCAATATTCAAATGGACCAAACTTACAAAAGTRTAAAATCCCATGACCGTCGTCCATTTTGGGTGTAGCTCCTGTGAGGGCTTCGTCTGCCCTCAATGTACCTGAAGGCCCCTCAATAAATATACCTGCTTTTTATTCTCCTAATTTTGTCTGGCCTCTGTTTTTAGGTCGCCCCAAAAGGCATCAGGGGGAGGAGGGCAAAGGTGTGGCCACACACATCAACCCTGCAGTGAACCAAGGGGCTGGAGCCAGGCTTTGAGGGGAGGCCCAGGAGTGGGGCAGCCATTGGCAGGGGCCTCCATGCTCACTTGAAGACACGGGTCTGCCAGCAGGTTCTTTGGTGGCACAAGGGACGCTGAGCAGGTCCCAGCTGCCTGGCACGGGCACCACTAACACTCCCCTGTCGCAGTGTCCCCGTGTCCTGCCTGCTGCCAGGAGGAATTGTGACACCCCCTCAGCTGCCTGGGCGCTGTGGCGCTGTGACACGGGGGYGTTCGGCCTGGAGACACCGAGGCCCAGCTGATTCATCGACATTTGCATTCTGCAAACGACTCTTCACTGGGTGAGTCACAGCTGCTGGTGCTGAGGGGGCAAAGGGGGCACAGCCCATCCTTCCCCGAAGGCTGGACTGACTGGTGGGCTCTCCCCTGCCCCAGGAGCTCTGGCTCCATGGCCAGTGCTGAGCTGAGGACCTTTTGGAAGCTCCTTCCTCCACGCTGAGCGAGGTGCCATCCTGACCCTGCAGCGGAGCCCATTCCCGGCCACCAGGGATGGTGCTGAGGGTGTCCAGTGCTGCCTCCATGGGCTGGGCTCCCCTGCATGCAGTGCATGCCCTGCACTGGAGAGCTCCATGTGTCCTGCAGGGCCCTGGTGATCAGAGGCTTCCATGGCACCTGGTGGTGGCAGGGGCAGGATCTCCAGGGTGGGATGACACGTRCCAGCACTCTGCTCTACTTGTTAGCCCTGCCTGGCCCTCCAGGAGGCTGGAGAGGGGCTCCCCAGAGAGCCTTTCTCACTCTCTCATCCTGCAGCTCAGTGCCAGGTCCCAGCTAGAGCTGTTCCTGTCCCCCTTCTGCACAGTGTCTCTGCACTTTGGGGGATGCTCTCAGGCAGGGAAAGCCTCCTTCAGCAGCCAGGGAGGAGGAAGGGATGTGCAGGAGGTGATGAACAGCTCCTCCCCACTTCAGACACCTCTGGGGTGACAGATTTCTTYCAGCTGTAAGTGCCTGTCACTGTCCCCAGTGATACCTCTCTGCCACCCGGAAGGAGGAAAATCAGCAGCAATGGCGATAAACAGCTCACCTAATAGCCTAATAGCACAGCAGATACAAAGAGAAAATGCTTCTTCTTTATCTGGTGGAAAGGCAGCTGCAGGAAACCAAGCCATGTTGGGCAGGAAGCAGAGGTTACTGAGGACAGGGACAGCATAGCCAGCCGGGGTTGCTGCTTCTGGTGGTGGTGGTGCTGCTGATTCACTGCTGCTCCAAAGAAAGTTACCACCTTAATTCCCTGACAGAGGAGCCTCAAAGGGCTTTCTGAGAGGCAGCAGGGACAAGAGACAGTCTGCTCTGCTGTGCATCCTGCACTTCCTAGTCATGGCTGGACCAGCATTGTCAGGAAAGAGCTCTGCAGGGAAGAATCTGAAAGCCATGGCAGCTTATGAACTGCTGTGATGATAAAAAAAATGGAGGCCTTGAAGGCTGAGGAAAGGAGGCTTAAAGGGCACGATTTAAATGAACACCCTGCCTTACATATGTAAACCTGCAGGCTTGTTGAGATGTGATTTCTGGAGGCAGGTACGAGATGTAAGCGTACCAAAGTGGGTTTRGGTAAAATCATAGCCGGACTGCTCTCAGAATGTTAAGTAAGAGGCTGAATTCAGAGTAATCTTAGMAGTAAAATGCCCAGGAGACTCAAAAGTAGATTAGGACCCAAATAAGCATCTGCTGAGTTCAAAGGAGCTGTAGGTGGCTGTTGCCAGTATTGTGTTACTGGGGCTATTCACCAGGCAGGCCTAGGAATGTTACTTCCAGCTGTGTCCCTGAAGAGCTTTAGACARAAAAGGTGACATTAAACTACTTAGGGACCAGAGTTTTCCCAGTTCTTTTGAAGATTAGTCACACTGATCTCTTGGGACCAGTGTGGGTTGAGTGTGATATGATGTGTATCAAATTGAAAGTTTTAGGTTGGCTTATCAGCAAAGGGATGTGAAGGCAAAGGGCCCAAGCATAAAAAAGAGAAATCCTTCAATACCTGGATGGTTTTCAGCCTTTCCTTGCTCTTCCTCTGCTGTTGAGAACCCATTTAACTGAGATGTCCTTGCTAAGAGATGGGTCACTGCTCTCTTCATGGCTCAGCATGCAAAAAACTGTCCTAAAAAAAAGTCAGGGACTTGTAACAAGACCATCACAGGCTCAGAAAGGATTATAATGTTTGGGGAAGCAGCAAAAGCAGGAGGAAGTGAGAGAAGTTTATTGGATTTRCATGGCAAGGTTTTAGTAGCAAGACTTTGGTGGCTAAATTCTAATTCACAAATAACCGTTCTTGGGAAAAAAAAATGAAGAAAATTTTACCCTCACCAGAGAAAGGCTTGAGATCCACTGGTGCAAATCAGCCTGATCTGGGTGAGAAATGAAACACCTGGTGATTAAGTAGCCCGAGGAATTCTGATTTGCTCATTCTCGGCACCTGTGTGGAGAATGAGGCACAGCAAAGCTTAATTGCCCTGATTGGGCAAATTACTCAAGTGGGGTAAGGTGTGTGGGAGCCAGTTTGGTTCTGCCGTGCTGGCTGGGAGGTAAGGCTGTGTGCTTTTCTGTCTTTTTTGCTTTAAGCACTCTAATTTAATATTCCTGTGTGGGCCTGGGGCAGTGCACGAGGCAGCGTATGGACTTGAGTTTGCTGTGGGTGTTTGAAAGTGGCCTGGCTTTGGGCTAATTCACCCCTGGTTGCTTGGAGTGTTAATAATGCACCAAATACCTRTTTGTGGGCAGTGCCAGAGGGCAGCCAGAGGCTTTTGCGTGACCCAATGGATATCACATTCTCAGTGTCACTCCTTGGACCCACATCTCTGGAGTCCTTTGGCACGGCTGGTGGAACTGAAGCTGAACAAACTCCAAATGCAGCAGAATGCCAGTCAACAAGCAATGCTTTGTTTCCCTCCTCTGTTCCCTCTGACACCTGGAGYGCAGAGGGATTGGTGCACTTTGGCTCTAAAAATCTGCAGTCCCGTCTAGGCTGCCCAGCTGCAGAAACAGTGAAAGCTGTCCCTGTGACCCTGGCTACCGTGCAGCTCTGTATTGCCCTGTTTGCAGGCCTTGGGGCTACAAGATTTTCAGGCCTGTGGTCACAAAAGCTATTTTTCTGTGGTTGCAAACCAAAACACGAACCTTAAATCTCGCAYGAAAGCAGGCGAGGCTCACTAGTAGTCACACAGGGATCAAAGAGTGTTTACAAGAAAGGAAGCCACCTGAGAAATCACCCTCGATGATTTTACCTGATGAGAGAGCTCTGCTCCAGCACTGTCACTCACCCAGGCKGACACACATGGGCCGGAGGGGCTACAAGGTGTGTTGCACCCCAACACAGTCACCTCCAGAGGAGAATTCCCAGCTCTCCTACCACAAACCCACGAGAAACAGGGAGCATTCCCAGCTCTCCTGCCATAAATCCACTGGGAACTGGCTGAGATAYGCTGGACTGGAGTGGAGGCAGTGCAGGAGCTGGCTGTGGACACTGCTGTGTGAGGTAAGGGCAAAGAGGGGCTCTGGCTGTAGGGTGTGGAGGGGCTCCTGCTCCAGGGTGTGGCTGGCTGCTGTACCTGGTGTGTTTTGGGTCCAGCAGTGGTGTTGGTGGGCACCTCTGTGCAGTCCATCTCAAACTCCTCAGCAATCTTTGATCAGAGGCAGTGTAGTGCAAGTGCTTCCCCTGTGAAAGCTGATCTGGGGAGATAAGCTGCAAGGCAGACATTTCCATGAGACATAAAAGAAAATCATCTCTTTTCCACCACCACCACCACACTTGTTCCATGCCCCGGTGGAGGGAGATGAGAGGAGGCAGGAGGGCTGAGTGGGTAGAGCTGAAGCCCAGTGCTGACCCAGGGTCTGGCAGCAGCCCAGGAGCACTCTGTAGCCTGCAAGGGGAAATGGAACAGGAGTAGGCTTCACAAGGAATGGGTGTCCCCCGGTGCTCCAGCGCTGATTGTGAGCAGCCCCTGCATAAATGGGTCTTAGAACTCACCCTGTGTCTCAGCTGAGTGTGCTTCTATCCCTCCCTTCTCTATAGTGAGGCTGGAAAAGGGCAAAGAAGCTCYRTGTGTCTATTGATGAGCTGTGGGGGATGGAATTCAAAGCCTTCTCCATCACTTACTTTGAAAYTATTTATTTGGGTTTTCTTAAACTGTTGTGTCCTACCCTTGGTTTCTTTAAATGTCAAAGGCTGAGCATCTTCTTGACAGGGGAACTCAAAGCTGTGCTCAGGGTGAGGCTGTGCTGCCACAGCAGGTAAACGTGCTTGTCCAGGTTGTTGGGACTGGATAGTGGGAGCCTTCTTCCCATAAGTGCCTGGGAAGGTTTTTGAAAGGTTTTRAGTGAGGAAGGTGCCCTCCTTGCAGTGCTGTCTCCTTCCTGTAATGCCTCATGCTCCCACCTGTGCTGAGGTGATTTCTGCCGCTCCTGAGATGCAGCACTTTGTTTCAGAGCTGCTATTTTTATGTACAAAATGAGCTTACTTAAAATTAGCATGAGAAATACYATTTCTCTTTTCAAGGCCCTGTTCYTCTGCTCTAAAACTCCCTGCTTGGGCAAAAACATTGCAACTGCCCAGGCTTAATTATTTTGTCTTTTGCCAGGGAATGCATGTTTGTCACCAGGTGTGGGGGACAGACAACATCATGTTTATTTCCAAGATAACAGAAGACTGTTCATTTATATTTGTGCTTGAAAACCACATTAGTGGCTTACTTTCCCATGTTGGCTGGTAAAGGGAGTTGTTTTTTCTTTAATCTGTTACAAAATCCTCCCCAAAGGTATAAAATATCTTTTCTAGCTGGATTTCTGCTGTTAGAATAGCAAGATTCTTGTGATGCTTTTTCCTCTGAGGTTTTGGACTGTGTTTCTAATTTTTTTTTTAAAAAAACTCTGTTTATTTGCAATTCTGTGAACATTGTTCCAGGTGAAAATGCTGCTGGTGTCAAGGGTGTGGGGGAATGAACGCAGGCAGCTCATCTGGGTGGCATTACTTGCTGTGCCTGAGGTGGCACCTGGCGTAAAGAAATCTGCTGGATTTGTGCTGCCCTGGGCTGAAGGCTGAGAAAAGGGAAGGTGGATTCTCTGGAGAAGCACTTGGAAGGTGCTCTCTGGATGCCAGGCAAGCAGGGAGAAAGGGRAATGCTGGCAGTTGAGCATTAGGGCAGAGCAAAGGCCCCCGAACTCTGAGAGAAAAGCGTTTACCTGTCCTGGCACAGGGGCAGGGAGAGGTGCAAGCAGCTCTGSGTGCTCAGCTGATGCCATCAGCCTTACAGAGACGCAGATAAGTAGGAAAAACCTCATCCTCCCGGTGATTCTGCCTCTCCGTAACCACTTGCATCTGCCTTGTTGTTACCCTGCCCACGTGTTTTACATCTCGGCTGCTCCGGGGAGCGCGGTGAGAAACCACCCTCGCTCTGCTCAGTGACTCACGCTGCCCCCCTGCAGGAAACCGAGCGCGGTCAGCAGCTGCTTCTCATCTTCACGGGGGCTCCCGCATCTCCCAGATGCTGCTCGCAGCAGCTGCAGGGGCATCCCCACCTCCTCAAATTCCAGCGCGCTCAGGAGGTGAAGGAGCCGAGCTCCTCCTCCTCGGCAGGGTCACCTTTGCACGGAGCCGGCGGGGATTCCTCCCGGAGGTGGCTTTTCTCTTTCCTGCTTTGAGCTGGGCTTTTTGAACCCTCTGAGGGCTGTTGTGCCCTGTGCTCCAAGCCTCTCCTCTGCGGGAGCCGTGTCTAACACGCTGTCACACAGAGTCACGGTGCTCCTGTGCACAGCAAGGCGAGGATGCCCTGGGGGAAAGCCTGAGGAGGATACCCAGAGCAGGGTGGGAAGGCTGGCTCTATTTTGGGATTATAGTCACTCTAAATAACTGCAGAAAACCAAGCAGGCTGTGGGTGCAGAGTCTGGTGTGCACACACAGCTGTCAGGGCAGTTCTAATACATTTGGGCTCTTGGTTTTTTAACCTGAGATTTTTGCTTTGCTTGGCAAAACAGGGTGTTCAGGACTTCTCTGGTCTCTCCTGGAGGCCTGGTGATGGTATCCAGCTGGTGATCCATGGTGTTTGATTGTAAACTCGGAACAGSTGTGAACCCTCAGTCATTGCCATCTGCTTCCCCCACCACCCGGTGGAAATGGCTCTGACATGAGACTGAGTTTGCTGTCATTGAGTATGCTGGGGGGAGCCAGGCAATCCTCATTTCAAAGTGGAGRTGCAGAAACACAAATTGAGGCTGAAACTGCCTGTTTGGTTACTCCAARGAACCTGTCAGGGTGATGTGAATATTACTTTCCAGCAAGATGTGTCAGTATTCGGTGTGTAAACTGTGTAATTCAACGTAGTCTGTGTGAATTCAGTTCTGCATCTTCATCCCACCAGGGGATGACTGCTGAAAGTCACAGCCATGGGGGTRTGGGACAAAGCTGAGCATGTTGATGCCTGGGGCATGCCCTGCAGGACACAGCTTTCTTAGCCAGCAGTTTCCCTGTGAAATKGGTATTAAGGTGAGTAGTGGGGACCTATCAAGTATCTCGGGCCACAGAGGGAAATACAAACCCTTTAAAGCTGCCAGGGTCCTAGGCCCATGCCCTAATTCTTGGAGAAAGTCCCTGCAGGACACAGGAAGAGCAGAGCTGAGGTCCCTGCACTGGATCACCGAGTGATGCCTTCAGTCCTGCCRCTCTGGGGGGCTGTGCTTGCTGAAATTGCGCATCATTGTGTTTCCTGTCACTCCTCTGTGCTTTTTATTTTGGGCTGCCAAGATTAGTGTTATCAGGGCACTGCAATCGGTTGTCTTTCCTGTGTGCAGGGATGCACAAATSTTCATTAGCTGTGCCTTATACAGGCTGTGTTCTCCCTTCTCTGGCCATAAGGATGAGCTCTCAAAAATGCCCAGGGCATTGGGTTGGTCTGAAATAATTTGTTTTGTGGCATGGGCTCCCTAAAGGTTCCGGGGGAGCAGAGCAGGGTGGGATGGGATTTGAGGAGTTTCCTTATTTAATTGGCAGCTCCTTGGGGTCACCCAGGTTTGTTCTGAGTGTGTGRAAGCCCAACACGGGGGCACGTCTTGGCTTTGCTGTGACAGTACAGATAAAGGTGGCGCTGGTGGAGTTTGAGCGCAGACCACTAGATGTCTGTACAGACCAGGCTGTGACAAGCAGCGCTCCCACCTGTGGGGCTGCGACTTTTTTGACTTACCAGGAGCGGAGATGAAGCCCGGAATCATGAATTTCAGCACAGGGCGGAAAGCACAGGAGGGTGGCAGTGAAGGAGGGGGTTCAGGGGCAGGTCCTGCAGCACAGAGGGGATGGTGCTTGGCCAGGAGGTGCCTCAGAGGAGCCTGGGGCCGTGTTAATGCCCCCATTTCACAGCATTTCACATTAATCGGCAATTGGAAGTTCTTCTCGCCTCTGTTGAACAGTAGCCAGAGGTACAGGGTGTTGTTTTGGCAATGGCAGCAGATGTGCAGGGCGTTTGAGAGGTAGTGGGAGGATGATAGGAAAAAGGGTGCCCTAGATGAGAAGGGGATTGCAGCTCTGCTCCAAAATAGTGTGCAAGGAAACAAAAATTGGTCAGTGAGAGGCACAAAGAGAAGGAATTTGTGCAGCTGGAGGTGAGAAATAGAAACTGGTGGTTGAAGTCACCCAGAATCGAGACTCAATCTGAGAAGAGACTTCCTATGAAAACAGGAATACAATTAAAGCCTTTTTTTAGAAAGGTGAATGTTTTGTTTTGTCAAGATCCTGAGAGATTTCCCATAAAACTGTTGCTTGGAGAAGAGGTAATGTCAGCATTAAGACCTGCCTTCTGATCCCACCCTGAGAGATGAGAAACAACCCAGGGAATACTGGGAGCATCCTCTTGGACCGAAGGGTGTCWTTGGCTCTTCCAGAAAGGAAGTGATGTTTTTCTTTGGTATTTTCCTCCTGCCACTGAGTTCATAGATCCAACAGATTTGGACCTGTTTTGTCCCTGCCAGAGCAGCTGGMTTTGCTCTGCCCCTGCAAGGGAGGGTGCTGCCAGAACCAGAGGGCAGCTGCCCTCTTGCACATAACTCTGTGTTAATGGAAGAATTGTTCCTTTTACTGTCAGGGAAGTCATGACACCTGGACTGCAGATCCTTTGCTAGTTTTGTGGCATTATTACTATAAGGTGATATGAAGACAATAGCTCATCTATGCTTAAAAATTTAAAGGATATTGATGTTTTATGATTTTCATGTACACTAGAGCTTTTCCAAAATTTTTTCCACCTTCATAGGAAGAATAAACATGTAAAACTTCTCCYTAATTTAACAGTAGAAGTCACTGGTATAGCATATGTATTTTGGGAACAAGGTTCAGCATGCAACATAGAAAACCACTGAATATATCCCAGTGCCTCTCTTCTCACAATCCCTCCGAACCCACTAGAGGGCAGGGAGGCTCTGTGAAAGAGCCGGGTGGGGACAGTTCAGCCATCCCTGCAGTGGGACATCCTGCACCTTAGCCAGGATCCTGCTTCCTGACGCAGTCCTGGGCAAAGCTGGTTTTGCTGCAGCCTGGGCTGGGGCAGGAGCGATCCCTCGTTGCCCAAATTCCATCTTCTCCCTCTCTGRTCTGCTGACACCTCCCCTCATCCACCTAGATGCTTCCTGCTCTGCTCCCTGCCTCGCTCCATCCTCCCATCCCTGGCTCCAGCCCGGGCTGGAGCACTCTGCTGTAGAGAATGGCGAGGCTGCTCCGAGGAGGGACAAGCAGCCTCTGAGCATGGAATAGCTGGTGTTTGATGTTCCTGACCCTTGGGAACTCAGCCAGCCCAGGGTGAAGCAGCCAGAGGCAGAGCAAGCTGCAGCTGGAGGATGAGCCTGAGGGAGCTGGAGAAYTGCATGGGGGCATCGCAGCCATAGCAGGGGGTGCAGATGAGGAAAGGGGTTACTGGGCAAAGCTGGCCCTGTCTCTTGCCTTCAYCTTTAAAAGAACATTTGTCTGGCTTTTCTTGAAGGGTTTTCAGGAAGATCCTGCCTACAGATGTCTGTGCCCTATTAGGGTATTGCTCAATGGTGTTTCTCAGGGCCAGTGTTTGTGAAGTATGGCGCCGRCCGTGTGTCTCTTGGGGATCCTCTCTTCTTGTTTTTTCCTTAATTCCAGTTAGCAAGGCATTCTCTCAAAAGTTTGCACAGATAGCTTCCAAATGAATTGTTTAAATCTGGGTACTGGACAAACTCTGATGTACCCTTTGTGGAAACCAAATAATCCACTGCTTCCTCCTGTGTACCCTTCGCTGTTGCACCTAATTTTGGATCCAGAAAATACATTTGCCAGCTGGTGAGGGAAAGTGTAGGGGGAATGGACCCTATTTCTTTCCTAGGAAACAAATTTTGAACACTTGCGTTTCTGACACAGCTGGGAACAGAGCATGGAGCTCAGTGGAGGCAGGGCTAAGGTTCAGCTGGTCACCCTGCAGGCTGGGCTGGGCCAAACCGGAACTTTGCATTCTGTGCCCACAGCATGGATAGGTGTATGCTCAGGGCAGGCTGGGCACACAGATGTTCTTTATAACACAGACGTTTTCTCTAACTTTAAAGCTCTACAGGSTGATGTATTTGGCTGTATAATAGTCAGGCTTTTAAATCTCTAAGCCCTGGAGATGTATTCCCAAGCAGAGCAGATGTATTAACACTGTTTGTGCTTCCTGGGAGTACTAGACCATCTTCTGWAGCCAAAGCTAAACACCAGAAAAAATGGCACCTTTTGCTGCAGTCTCCTAAATGGCAGGAATAGATTGCAGCTGGATGCAGAATAACTGTGTGAGCAGCAGAGGCCTCCTCAGGGCAGCAGAGGTAGAAAAATACTTTGGTTTTGTGGGTGCTCTGGGACAGGATGGCTCTTTCACCACTGGAATCAGTGATGGGCAAGCTGTGATTTGTTTCTTGCTGACCAGAGGTGTCACATAATACCAGAGGAGTTCAGAAGCCTGCAGTCCTTTTGCTAGGTGCCATCTCCTTTTTATGATTTGCCTCTATCCTTTTGAGCTTTCTTCTTGTAGAAATCTCTTTGCCCAGCACCTTAGCCTCTGATTTGCTCCCCATGCTCTGTCTGGCTGCACTTCCAGCTTGTGAAAGAGCAGAGAGACCCCAGAGAGGAAACAGGGGGCAGCCAAGAGCACAAGGAGGGCAGATAAGTGTATTCTGTGAGTGGCCAGAGCTGTATTTTCTGGCTCCCAGCTGAGGAGGTTTTTCAGTAACTCCTGAATGAGCAAGCTGGTACCACGGGGATTTGGCACAGGTTTGACAGAAGCAGAGTCTGGGGTTACAATCCTTGATCAATGTTTGCAGCTGTGGCTTCTGCTTTGTTTCCAATTCATGATTATTTTCCCATCTTCGGATTGGGGATCCCATCTCAACACACCCCCTGATTTATTGTATTTGTTCTGTCATTTTGGCTGCTTCCTCCACAGCTCTGTAGCTGCCTCTGGCCTGTTTGGTCCCCAACAAGTAAATCTTGGTTGTGTTTACATTGTAGCCAGGTGGGACTTGTTCTTGTGGTCTGGCCTCATCACTGCTGAGGTGGCCTTGTCGTTGGAGATACTGGGAGAGGACTTGAGATCACCCAAGAGCACAGTGATTTTCAGTAACCCCACCCTTGCTCTGCCACGTGTGGGTGAGGTCGCCTCTGTTTGAGATGTTGATGACAAGGGAAAATCCTTCCYGGAGATTTAAGATGAGATCAGGAGCTGGAGGTGGGAGATTTGCACTCACTAGCTGACCTTGTGAGGCCTTCCCAACTGTGTTCACAGCTGTATCATGGTCCCCTAAGCTTGGGGTAGCACCCAGCCCTGTCTTAAACACCCCAAGGCTTGTTTTACAGCACTGTGAAAATGCAGGGTTAGAGCCAGCCACAAGTATGAAAACACAAACCATGCCAGTGAAATGAGTCAAACCCTTCAACACCCAGTGTCCTGCACTGAGTGCCTCTGACATTTCTGAAATGCGATGCTGAGCAAGTCTGGATGGGCTCCCACCTGAAGGCAGCTGCTGACACCTTTCTATTGGCAAGCTTGGAAACTTACTCTTCATCCTGTAAAAGTCTTGCTCTAAGGGAGAACCAGCTGAAATCCCCCATGAACCAACCATTCTAGCCATTTCTTGGCCAGYCTGATGGATTCACTCTTGCTCTTCAGAGAGTTCTTTCAGTGCCTAAAAGTGCTTTAATTCCTCTGAGCATCCTTCAGGCAAGCTCAGAGCTGTAGCTTCTCCCAGCAGATGAGCTGCCTGGCTGCCTCTGATGTGGTTTGTGGTTACATGTAACATTGCTCATGTGGCCCTCCTGTGCTTTTGATTTTCTGAATCACCAGCGAGTGCACTTTCACAGGCAGGTGTGAGCCTTGCTCAGATGATGTGTGTAAATACCCTGGGGAGACTCTGAGAGCCTCAGCTTCTTCCAGCCTGACCTGAGGGGTCCCTCTGCCCACAGCAGSTGTGGGTGTGTGGCCTCCAGGTGCTGCTGCAGCCCCAGGGACACCCTGCCAGGTACAGCCCTGGCACCGAGCTGCTGGGCACTCCAGCCACCCTCCAGTGTGGGATGRAGCTCTCCAGGGTCAGATGATAGCCAATCTCATTCCCCACTTGCCCAATTACCACCTCTTCATTGCCAAGCTGCTGCAAAACTTTTTTGCCAGACTCCAAGAGTCCTGGAGTTGACCTGCCACACGATAGGAGCTTTGAAGGTGTTTGTTCTACTGGTGGTCTTTCTGTGTGCATTAAGTGCATAAAAGGCAGGCACTGCTGTCCCAGCCTGCCAAACCAGCCATGGCACAGCAGTGACAGAGGCCAGGCACGATGCTGCCATTGGGACATGGTGTGAACATCCATGCCTTKTCTGCTAAAGCATGGCAGAGCAAACAGTGGAGAGTAAACCTGGCAGGAGCCCTGGTTTCTCTAAATTTGTAGGTCAGGCACAGCTGTGTCAGAGCTTGGGTCCAGCAGGTGCAGTTTGGAGCTCCCACCCTGGTGCTTGTCCAAACCCTGAGGTCTCTCCTTTAGAAATGCTGTGTCCTGTCATCCTGGGCTGTACTGGAGATAAACAGCACAAGGAGCTGGGTTTGGTGCTTCTGCAGAGAAGGACCATGAATCACTCAGGCCCAGGAGGGGCCTCTCTTGACTTAGCAGGGTGATTATGGAAAATTTGCCATAATCACATTGACATGAAAATGTGTTCTGAATAAGTTGATGAAGCAAGATGCTGATTAGAGAAGAGCAGGAGCTGGTGCACAACAGGGCCCTCCCAGCACACTTTAACTGGTAGTTTCTCTGTCTCTTGTGCTGGCTTAACTGCATCTTCACCCCTCTGAGTTTCCAGCAGCAAGTTAACAAAGCCAGCTAAACCAGCAAGAGGAGCCTTCAGGGAGGCCTGACCCTGTTAATCTGCAATGGAAGTTCCTCTTGCCTCTGTTGAACAGTAGCCAGAGGTACAGGGTGTTGTTTTGGCAATGGCAGCAGATGTGCAGGGTGTTTGAGAGGTAGTGGGAGGATGATAGGAAAAAGGGTGCCCTAGATGAGAAGGGGATTGCAGCTCTGCTCCAAAATAGTGCGCAAGGAAACAAAAATTGGTCAGTGAGAGGYGCAAAGAGAAGGAATTTGTGCAGCTGGAGGTGAGAAATAGAAACTGGTGGTTGAAGTCACCCAGAATCGAGACTCAATCTGAGAAGAGACTTCCTATGAAAACAGGAATACAATTAAAGCCTTTTTTTAGAAAGGTGAATGTTTTGTTTTGTCAAGATCCTGAGAGATTTCCCATAAAACTGTTGCTTGGAGAAGAGGTAATGTYAGCATTAAGACCTGCCTTCTGATCCCACCCTGAGAGATGAGAAACAACCCAGGGAATACTGGGAGCATCCTCTTGAACTGAAGGGTGTCTTTGGCTCTTCCAGAAAGGAAGTGATGTTTTTCTTTGGTATTTTCCTCCTGCCACTGAGTTCATCGTCCTCTGCCGCCTCCTTTAAAGAGGCGAGGAGGGGGTGGAAAAAGCCATATGAAGCAAATTAGCCAAATCTTTGTAGCATATCCAGAGRCTGGACTCCTCAGTTTGCCAAGGTTTTCCTGCAATGTTTTCTTATATTTTGGTTAGGTCAAACACTGAGACCCATAGAAATCAAAATGTCTGTGTTTGTGTTTGCCTTTTTCCTTGTAGATAGGTGCCCTATGCTCCTATTGGCAAATTTGATTTGGAAGTGCAGAGAGTTTGCATCCCTATGGATTTGGGGGTTGAGACCTCTGGCCTGAGCAATGTTCAGATCCATCTCCCAGGGCCTAGCCCGTTTCCTTTTGTTGTGTTGTGCAACAATGCATTTAACTTCCAATATCAGAGGCTGGCAGCGCTCTGCTGCTGTCTGAGAAAGGTCACCGAAAGTCAGAGGAGTTTCACAAAAAACATAGATGAAAAGTTGACTCAGATTCACTGAAATGAACAGAACTCTTTCCTCTTTTTCTTTTAGAATTGTCTGTTTTTTGTGAAACTCGCTGGTTTTGCTGTGACCTTTATCTCTTACTCAGTTGCAAGAGGCTTTGTTTTGGCAGGCGCAGAGAGGAAGGACTTCACTGCAGATTTTGCACCCCGTGCTCGATGCTGAAGGATGGATTCAGATTTCCTGTGGCAATCCTGTTACCAATTAACAGCCTCTGCTGTTGCTGGTGCCATGTGGGCTCTGGGGATCCTATCCAGAATCCTTCCCTTCAGCCATGCAGCTGGTGAGGAYGTGCCTCTTCTGTGATTTTTTGCCATCCCACCAGTTTTTTCTTGCCCGTCACTGACAGATAAAAATCCTAGAAGTTAAGAGMTGTGGCAGCATTTGAGGCTGCTCACCAGCCTGGCCTGAATTTAAGGATTTTCCTGGCCTCCAGCTGCAATGCCAGGCAGAAAACACAGTTTGTTTGGCTGCTGCATCCTTTTCTGATTTCATTTCATCTTTTGTGTGTGTAAGCCAGCAGTGATATCTGATGAGGTATCAAGAGGGCACCAGTGCAGAACAGAGAGCACTAGGAGGTTCTGATGCTGTAGATATTTTTGGTGAGAGGTGATATTTGAGGTAAGAAAGTCACCAGTCCCAGGTGACTTTGGGGTGCTATTAATAGCCCATCAAGCACAACAGCTGTGGCAGCTGATGGCCCCTGTGTGGGCTGGTGGTTCTGCAGGCACCTCCAAAACCAGTGCTCTTGTCTTRCCACTGCCATCTCAAGAGGTCGGGGAGCTCAGTGAGGTCCCAGTGACACTGCATGGCAGACAAGAAAACGTTCCCTCCTCACACATCAGCTTCCCCTTTCAAAAATCCCATATGGACACGTGTCAGACCTGACTACGTCTGTAACAGAAGTTTTCTCAGGGTGGAGAGGGCTGGCCATCACAGAAAAATGTGCCAGTGCTGCAGGATGGGCAATGGCAGCGAGCCTGGCTTCTGCCCAGACAGTCTCCAGGTTTTTAAGGAGAAGTGAATTTAAGTCTCCAGGTTTTTAAGACAGTCTCCAGGATTTTAAGGAGAAGTGAATWTAAGTGCTGGCTGCAGGGCAGCAGYATGGTCAAAACGAGAGGCCTCTCATTTTGGTGTTTTGAGGGTTGGAAATGAGTGAATTCCCCAGCTGCACCTCTCCTAGCCCGGGAGGGTTTTGYCCATGGAAATTCATTGCTTTTTTGGCTGCAGCAGTAGCCCAGAGCTCTGAAACACTGCTAGGGTCCCAAGCCTAAGTGATCTTTGTGTGCTGCAGCCATTCCCATCCCTCCAGGCAGATGTGGGTAGGAGTTGCTGTGCCTTAGCATGGCTGTGTAAAAGGGAGGGAGCTTGGCTAAGGCACGTGGGTCACCTCACCATCAACAGATGCAAAATCTCTCAAGGATGGTCGGGAGCCTGAGCACAGCCCAATCAACCTGCCCAGTGGGATTGYGCCTAAATGCATGTGAGCTCCATCTGTGTTTTGTGCAGCTTTGAAGCCAGATGGGAAGCTAGGAAGAGAAAACTGATCTTGATATAAATGCAACTTTGAGAGCATCTGGCAACATTTTCCAAAGGCTCTGAAGAAAATGCAGCCTAAATTCTGAAATTTATCCAAAGAAGCCTGTTTGAAGCTGTACCTTCTGTCTCAGGTACAGGAACAGCAGCTGTATTCCTACATTATTTTGAAGGTTGATGAGGCCTGGATCCTGGGTATCTGGAATCCATATTCAGTTGTTTCCTTGGCTCCATGTCATGTCTTTCCCATCTGCCAAGGCAGAGAATTCATTCTCAGGGCATGTCCTTACTGTGACAGTACAAGACTGGCCCTCTCAGTGAGTTGCCCAGCTGATGCGATAAAGTGTTGTGCTTTCTGTGGATTGAAACAGGGATCCATGTGTAGGTAATCAAGGAACAAAGATGCCTGGATTTAATTAAAGCTGTAATTAAAATCTTTGTCCATCAAACTGGGGTAGAGCCTGCAGAGGAATCCTCAAGATTTGGGTGTGCAGTTGGTTAAGGATGCCTTTAGGTGAAGTGGATTTGCTGAGCAGCAGGAAATGTGTGTTTGGCCGTCTTTGACCATGCGGGAACTGCACCTGGGTGCAAGTGATGCCTTGAGAGGCTGCCTAGAACACAGGCTAGACAGAGTTAAAGGAATAAAGYAGGGATTTATTTAAAGGCTTTCAAAGGATGCACCTTGGGCAGTACAAGAGCCTGGCCATGGCTACACCCAAGATGGTCACGAGTTTTCACACTTTTGTAAGTTTTGGTCCATTTACATATTGGGGTTAGTTGTTCAATTCCAGCCTCAGGTTATGAAGTCCCATCCTCCCAGACAGCTCTCCTCAATTCACTGCTGTTTATACTTTTTGGGCCTGAAGCTGCAACAGTGTCCTTGGTTCTGGAGCTGGAAAAGGATTGTTTTGTCTAACTACACTGTGAAGATAATTTGCTAACACTTCATACGAAGTTCAGAGTTATAGACTAATGCAGTAYAGAATCTGGAAAATATGAAAGCTAAAACTTAAGGCATCACAGGCAGGTCGTGCCTCTCCCCACTGATGCAGGGACATGCTCGTGCCCCTGATGATTTGCAAACTCTCAGAGGTTTTCCTGTCAGGCAGTGGCTCCAAGTCTGCTGTGAGTTCAGCCCATTAGGAGTCAGTTAAAGCTGACATGAAACAAACAATTCCCTAAATGGGAATGAGCACCCAGAGCACTTGTGCCTGTCCAGCTTCAGTAGATGCAGCTCCCAGCTCAAACTTCACCAGCACAGCTCACACTTCACCAGCACAGCTCACTCTGCCCCTTCAGCAGCTGGGCAGCATTCCATGAGGGAAAACAACAACTAGTTAGAAAAGACAGGGGTTGCTCAAAGGGTCAGTAGGAGTTGCTCTATTGGGAGACAACCAGCTATAACAAAATGGGGTCTTGGCATGGTTGGAGGTGAGGGGTACTCCTTAGGGCTCAACCTTACCTACTGTTTTCCTTAATTCCCCTGGTGCTGGTTAAAATATGCCTTGGATAGAAGTCAGGGAACAGCTTCAGCATGGAAAAGAGCTAGAACATCATACCAGGAATGCTGAGACCAGAGCAGAAGAAAAGGGTGAAGCTCAGCAGTGACTAATTATGAAAAACTGCTTTTTAGCAGGAGCCTGATCAGTTAGAAAATACTGAGAAGGAGAAAAGATGCCAGTGAAATGGCTGATCACAGGATGACTACGAACCATCAATATTTTGTTCTGGTGAAAAAGGCAAATTGAGTGTGAGGATCCAGCAGGTGAATTGTGACCAGCCCCAGTGCCCTGCATGGTGCAGTTGTGAGGAACGGTGCTGTAGATGTCCGAAGTTCTGGATGTTTATTACACAAGACCACACTGGAAAGAAGCCCAGAGAAGGCATCCATGTGCAGCTGGAGTGGTGTGAATTCACAACCACTGTGAACTGATGTTGTTTCAGTCACRCTCCAAAGTCTGTGTCCCTGCCATGGTAATTGCTCTCACACAGAGCAGACATCCACTGCTCTGCCAGTCCAGGCTTGCACTTCCAGTCCTGTGGGGTTCAGGCACTGCTCACTCATCCCTGTGGACATTAAGCTCACAACCCAAAGTACTTGTTCCAAAGCTGATGTCTCGCAGGCTGCCCCTTAGCAAACCAAGCTTGCTTTTTTTTTTTTAAAAAAAATCATCATCATCTTTCCATGTGTTTTCTGTTTGTTCTGAGAATTGCTCCAAACTCCCTGTTAGTGACTCATTCTCATATTGCTGCCTTCTGCTGAGTTTATTTCCCATGGGTGCCTTTTCCAGCCCCATGTGGCTGCCCTCTGCAAACAGCCTAGGGCTCAGGTCAGAGCTAGGGGCTCCTGCAGATGCAGGACTGCTGCCCCCGCCTTTCTGTTTGCTGATAGTGGTTTGGGCTGGGAACTCTGGGCAGCTCTCTCATGGCTTTCCTTGGTTTGCTTCCTGCAGGAGTAGGCAGGACAAAGGGAAAGCTGCTGGAGCAGTCTGGGAMCATCTTATCTGTGCCCCTGATTTTAACACAAGTGTGAAGCACTGGCTACCCAGCCCTGCCTTCTCTTTGTGTTGTTTGAAGGGGCTGGAAAATGCTGATCTGAGCAGGGCTGGAAGGAAGTGAGCTGGGTTTGTGATTTAGCAGCTGGAGGTGTATTTTGCCTGGAGCTGTAGAGGCACCTATCAGTGACTCAGTGCTGGATGGGTCACTCAGAAATGGCTTTTAAACAGAAATTCGCATTTGGAGAAGTTTCCTTGTGGTCTTCGTTCTTTTCCTGCTTGCATCCTCCTTTCTGAGGTGTAACTTTGCTTAATTCGTTGGACTTTTTYTAAACGCCCTGGACGTGAGTAAAATCAGGAGCAGCTCTTGTATTTTTAAATGCAGGTCTGTGTGTACAGCAACTGTCAAATATCAAGCTTGCTCCTAAGGCCACTGGTTTTAAAAGAACCATTGGAGTGTTTAGGATTTCACTTTGACTAAGGCTGTTTTTTTTTTTATGGGAACACTATGATGACTTTTTTTTGGTACAGTTTTGAGCCAACAGGTGCTGGGATAGCCCCTTTTAGAAGTGGTCTGTTTGTTTGAATTCCTGTGAAATTCAGACTCCAAGGTGAGTCTGAAGTGGTTAACAGCACGTGTGTTTGTTTTTGTTTTGGGGCAAGGTTTATAAGCCAAAGTACATGTTGGACCTTGTGTTTTCCTGATCCCAACAGTGAAATCATCCAGGCAGCTGGTTTACCAAGACTGATTTTCTAGCAAGAGTTTGTTGTTAAAGTTTCCTGAAAATTGAGTGCAGGAAAGTCTTTGGGTCAGAAAAGCTGATTTTTCTACAGTAAAGTCTAAACAGGTCAAGCTTTCTTTAGCAACAGAATATGAATTGTTCAGGGTTTCACTTAGCAAAGCAGAAGCTCTTTTTTCATAGCTTCCAGTCAAACAGTGACAAATTACAGATAAATTGGCAATGAAACATGATAAACTGTCATGGTATGAAACCAAGTCTCTGCTCAAACAGCACCACTAATAAATTCCTTATGGCTTGATATTAATAATGTGGTCTATCTTATTACAGATAAAGAGATTGAGCTGGGTGTGATTTTAATATTAAACCAAGAAACACACTGAAACTTGGACTTTATCAGCAGACAATTAAACAGTCATCTTTATTTACTGTAAGCCTCCTATATTTTCTTTTCTGGCAAAAASAAAGACTACCTAGACTGTCAGCACTTGCTCACATACATGGGTATTTATCTGGAAATAACTGCCAGCTTCAGCTGAGGAATTCTGATTCTGGAGGTGTTTTGGGCCAGCAATACTGTGGGTCTGGATAGATGAGCCTGACTAACTGCAAGACTTTTTAGGGATGCCACCATCTCCTCTCCCAGCCATCTTAGCTTGACTTGGCACTGGGAACAATTTTAACCTAAACCTTGTGCTGAGAGCTGTAGCCCTGARCTCAGGTGACTCTTTGTGTCTGCTCCTGGGAGAAGAGCAATTCCTTCACTGTTTTGCAGGAGCTTCTTTGGGAGCTCAGCAAATCCAACACAAATCTGATACCCTCAGTGTCCTAGGAGACAGGGACAGCAAACTTTACCTTCCCACAAACAGCTATGTGCGGGTGAATTTTGAGAAAAACGGTGATTGAGAAACGTCTGTAGGTTCTGCCCCGGCCATTCCAAGCAAATCAATGTAACTGCTGCTTTACAATGGGTTTTGTGTCATTTTTGTGCCTAAATTGACAACCCTTGTCCCCAGCTTTGACATGGAGAATCCATGTGCTTATTTAGAATTATTCATTCCAGAGTGTGCACTGGTATTTGTTTCCCTCACACAAGAACCACGGGCAGTTTTGACAGGTTGAATCTCTCTCCTACTCTGGCTGCAGAGGGAGAACTACTGACAGGGCCAGCTTGCTCAGCTCTTTGTGGCCCCCTTTGTGGCTTTGCTGGCACCTCTCCTTCCAACATGGTTCAAAGTTTCTGGAGTCAGCCTCTGGGTCCAGTGCTCCTTGGTGGCACTGAGAGCAGAGCACTGGAAGAAGGTGTCTGTGCTCCTGGAAGGAAACAGCTCAGGAGATGTGCCTGGGCTGCTGCTGGCCTGGGTTTGCAGTGGGTGAGATGCACAGACTGACATCCAAACTGGTGCTGGAAATATGAAACCGGAATTCTGGCCTTTGCACAATGCGAGGAGGATCTGGCCTCTCTCTGAGTGCAGATTTGACTTCTTGCCCAAGTAAGAGATGACTTTTCAGTTAGTTCCTGCCATTTATCAGTTTAGGCTGGTGAGGTCACAAAGTGCCTGTCAGTGTAGGGAAAGCTTAACTCTGTTTTCCCAGGCTGTGGAATATTTTGTGGGAAAGATTTGCTTCCTGAAAGTTGCTCCTGACAGATGCACTACTTTCTTAAGCACCCTTTGAGGGATGTGAGACCTGGCAGCTCTGCCTCCAGCTGGGAGGAGCTCCACCTGCTATTTCAGTTTATCTCTATTTTTAACTCTATGTTTGTAAATTAAATAAAGTATTCTGTCTATAGAGATATCTCTTTACTTCCCTGTATGTATTAATCTGTAAATGTCAAGGGGCTGCTTGTGTCCTTTGCAGGGCCCCGTTGTGCCCCTGACAGAAGGGCAGACTGGTGCTTAATAAAACAGGAGACTGTTTTATCCCTCGTTCTCCTCTCAAGCTGGGCTCCRGCCCAGCCTGGACACATCCCAGCCCCCTGCCTGGGTGGCTTTGGAGCAGATCCTCCATCCCATATAGCACAGCTGTGGCTGCCTCCTGAATTCTGCTGAGCAGAGAATGATGCTGGAGTTGCTGGGACGCTTCTGGCTCTGCTCACAGGGTTTCCAGCACTCCTCAGTTTTCCAGTTGCTTAGGTTTTGCATGTGTGTAACTCTGGGTTTTTGCAAAACACTCAGAGGCAATCTTCCTGTCCCAAATACTTGCTCTGTGTAGGCAGCACTTCCCCTCTCTTACTGGGGAAGTCACACGGTGGTGGTGGTGGTGGTGGTGTGGTTCAGGGTATTGGGACCTTTGATCCTTGAAGCAGTGGGATTTCAATGTCCTGTGCAGCAAGAACAAATATTTCCTGCGGTGATCTGTTCTGTGGCAGCTCAGCAGAAATGCTGGGGCTGCCATTGTGGTTGTGCTTGATTATGCTGCTGTTCCCCAAGGCCATCTGGGGTGGCAAGTCAGGCAAAGCTGAGCCAGAAGCAGTGTCTTGAAATATCTTAGTAAGTACAAGGGAAGCATGGATGTCTTTGCCAAAACCAGCACACATCACCTTTATATCAAAATCAGCCAATGAGCCAAATTACTTTTAAAGCAGGAAGCTCCCTTCAGATTATTGCCTTTGTTTAAATATTTATGACTTAATTCCTTATGCAACACATTAATCTTCTTCTGTACAGTTGCATTACTCTTGATTTCTTGCTGATACCAAAAATAGCTSTGATGATGATGGTGCTGTCTCTGTAGGATTTCCTGACTACTTTCTGATTCAGAAGGAAAGGAAATGCTTTTTTTTTTTTTTTAACAACTCGGATATTGCATGTGCATCGAATGTGCAATTCCTTAAGAAAGAAAGTTGTGGTGGTGTTGTTTTAGTTTGCCAGTACCCTACAGATAAGCTCTACTGCAACAGTGCTGTGCTGCTTACTGAGGCTCTGGACTTGCCAGTTGTTCCTGATCCTAAACACACACATGTGAACTTTGCCAAGCTTGCTACCTTGTGCTCACTGATGATGGGGTAATAAATGCCTGGACTCTGACACATCAGAGTTCTCCACTTGCTGATGTTATCTGCTTGGATTTCTTCCCATGGCATCTGAATGCGGAAATATTTTGTGTGGGTGAGAAAACCCCCTGGGTCTTTCTGATTCCACTTTTCATTTGCAGTCCAAACAACCTGCAGAGACCTTGSGAGGATTGTGCTGGCATTGGCATGTGAAAAAGCAGACCCCAACAGGGTTGTGAGGCTTGTGTGATCCCTGTCTGCTGGTGATGATGATGCCTTGGAGTGGCTACCTAGAACAGAAGCTAGGCAAGATTAAGAGAGTAAAAGTGGGTATTTGTTGAAGGCCTTCAGTAGATACACCTTGGGCAGTCAAAGGCCTCACAGAGGGGTTACACACAAGATGGATGATGGTCAGGAATTTTTCAGACAATTGTAAATTTGGTCCATTTACATATCAGGGGTTAATCCTGTAATTACAGCTTCAGGTAATGAAGTCACATTCCCCCAATTTGCTCCCCTCCAACTCACTTTTTCTTCATACTTTTCAGGGCCTGAGGCAGTGAGGTATCCTTGAGTTTCAGGCCCGAAGAGGAATTGTTTTGTCTGAATAAAACAAAATGTGAAGACAGTGACTAACAGGCTATGGAGCTTTAGAGTTATATGCTAAAGAAGTACAGGATCTGAAAAATATAAAGGYTGAATTCCTAAGGCATCAGTGAGGGGCACACTGCTGGTGCTGTCCCCCACCCCACCAGGCTGGCSACACCACAGTTCAGCTGCTGGGAGCACACAGGGGAGCCTGTCAGTCAGTGGTGATGGCTGCAGTCAGGACTTAGCCACGTGGCTTAGCTGGGAGCAGGAAGCTTCACAAGAGAGCCAGGTGTCATATCTGGTTTTGTAGGCACAGGGATCCCCAGAGGCACAGCAGCTGATAAAGGATGCTCACAACTGGCACCACAGGGCAGGCAGGAGGGTGAGCTCAGTGCCTAAAATGCTGCTCTTTGTCTTCCTTAATAGCACAAGCTCATGAACACCAACAGGAGAATGACTGGAGAAATGCAGGATGCTGGAATGCCAGGACGTTCTAGCTGGGGCAGGGTTGGGCCTTGTTTCTCCTGGGGATATTGCAAAGAGTGTGGGATCCCTGCTATTTCTGTTCTTGGGGGTGGGAGACTCCTTCCAGATAGGGCTCAAGAAGCTGTACCTGCTGTCTGAYCCCTGAATTCTCTAACCAGGAGCAGTTGGAAGCTGGTGACCTGTACCTTGGGCAAGATTTTCCTGTCATGGTTTTTTGGGTGCTGGTGGAGTCCTTGGATTCCTGAGTGTAGATATTAAACTTCGCAGTTCTCATGGCTAATTTTTTGACATGGAGTAACATTCAGAGGGTGATGCTTAAAATCCTGGGAATCTGGCTAGAGGAGCACAGGTGCCACACCCCAGGGAAGAAAGGAAAGCTTTTCCCATGCACATCCTTGCAGTTCAGGGGAAGGTGGAAATCTTTCATTGTTAGCTCTGGGCTGTGATTTGGATTGTAATTAAGTTTATTCATTAGCTTTGGTACTGTTTATAGAATCATAGAATGTGTAGGTTGGAAGAGACCTTGCTTCTCTTTAGTCTGCCTGAAAATAGGAATGAGAAGGAATTTGGGAATTCTGAAGTTAGGAAACGAGTTTGTGAGGGTTTAGGCTATTTAAAGTATTTACCACCACTATCTACTAACAAATATGTGGGTTTTTCCTAGCACAACACTTTCCTCGGAAATGAGTAACAAAACACAAAACCCTGCAAATATTTGCAAAACAAAGCCAATTGCATCAGTCTGTCCATTAACAAAGAGGGTGCCAGAGGATGTCACAAAATCCATGTGACTGGATGAGAATATGGCAAATGAAGTTCATTACCAATCACTGCAGAGCAATGTGCGTGGGCAATGAGAGCTTGATTGAGGCACATAGAAATGGACATTGTGCAGCTGGTTCTTTCCTCTCTGGAAGACAGTTGTAACCCAATGTCCTCCTGAAAAGCTCACTGCAGTTCTCAGTGGGAGCAGAAAAGGCAAACAGGGAGAATTTGGAGCAAAGTGAAATATAAATCCATATTTAATATAAATAAATATTTACTTTAAGTGAAATAGAAACCCAAAAATCTGCAATGCTGGTGGCAGTTCCAGCCTGAGAAACTGTAGTGCAGAGGGGTAGGAAATGCAGAGATGGACAGCTAGGGTGGTGAGATTTCATGTGCAAGGTAACTTCACAGAGCTTCTTCGTTTAGAAAGAGGCAGTTTTGAGGAGAGGTGCATTTATCCACAGAGAATTGAAACGTGCTACAAGCAATCATGGATGAAACACAAGGGCAGAGGCACRTGGTGAAATGGATCAGCTGCAGGTGAGCCAAAGGAGGTGGGATTTTCACAACACCCCATCCAAGTGCAGTGAATTGCTACAGGATATTTTTGAGGCCAGAAATGTACCTAGTCATGGGGGTTAGTTACATTTGTGGAAAGTAGGTCTTGTGACTGACTTAAATTTCTCAGCTTGGCAAGTCAGCAAATTTTGCTTGCTGGGATGGATAAAGCAGGGTCCTGTACTATGCATGCACCTTCTTTTACACTTTCTGCAAACCTCCTTTTTAGCACTGTCTGAAAGAGGCTGTTGGGTTAGACAGGCAGGCTGTCTTGGCTGAGGGCCCTGAGGGTGTTTATGTGTAAACTGAGAGCACTGTGATGGTCAGTGACACTGTGGGACAGCTCRGAAGGGATGTSTCAGTTTCTTGGGAGATGTTTGAYCCCAATGTCCTGGTACCTCCTTTCCTCTGCAGGTACTTTGTACTGTGAACTGGGAAACATTAGCAAAGGTTACACAAGCTCTACCTGTAAATGTTAGGGAAAAATCAGGCCAACAGTCTTGCACATGTTTTATCAGTCTAAGGACTCCAGGGAAAAAGAGGAGTTGCTCTTCCAACCTGCTGCCCTTTCTCCTTCGCAGCATGGAGCATGAGCCCTGAGATCCAGAGGCAGAGATCTTGTAGGGGAGTGAGGAAAGTTGAGCATGTGTTCAGAACAAACCACAAGAATTTTATCAGCTGCTAATAGGAATTACCTGCTAATCAGCCAGTAACTTTCTTACTGTCCGATGTTTTGCAGAGATTTCTTCCTGAGAGGACAACCCCTTGTAATGCTCAGTTGTTATCTGTTCGTTGCTGTCATGCTGGGATTGCATACGATGTGTGTGGGCAGAAYGAGAGGAAGAGGAAGGAAGGAAAAGCTTCACATAGATTTTTGTGGTTTCACCCACAAGAGAAGCCAGATTTCTCTATTTGCATGACATCCTCCTCTCTTTGGGATAATAGCTGCCCCTTTTGGGTGTGGTGGATGTTTCCTGGTCCTGTGAGCTTTCCCCTCAGACCCTGCATCTGCTCTCAGAAGGCAGACCCAGTGTTCTGGTAATTTTTCATATGTTTATGACTAATGGAGAGTGTGGGCATTTGGTYGTGTGAGGTTCCTAAGAAAGGGCTGAAGATCTCTCAGGAATCTCTGGCTGACCTGGGGATTTTGTTGCTTCAGTGAGTTGTAGAGCACTAAGAAATAGATCTCGCACATGGACCCTGATATAATTTCCTTTTAGGAAAAGCATAACAGCAGTTTGCTATTTGAGCTCAGAAGATCCACAGAAGGACGTAGGTGTATCCTAACAGTGATATTCCTTCTAAAGCACTTGCTAGATGAGGTAAATGAGATCTCTCATCCCAACTACCCTTTCCTGTCTGATCCTGTGCATGGATTTAAAGTCACACAGTGGTCATTAGTGAATATCTGTCTGCAAATCCACTTTATCTACCCTTCCTACCAGGGCACTGACCTACAGGAAGCTGAGTGCTCTACCTGAGAGAAGGGACAAGAGTGTAGGACTCCAGTGCAGGGAGAGATACTTGGATCTCCCATTCCCAGCTGGGGTGCTTCAGTCAGTCCTGCACTTGTGTTCCACGTTTGCTTCCACTGCCTGGTTTGAAGGTAGTTTCTGGGAGTTCTTCACCCTCAAAGTGGATTCTTGTCACATAGACTACTGGAAGCATAGTGAAAAAGGGTGTGTTCTTCCCACCAACGAGCTGCTCACAAATTACAGGGTCTCTGGCTCTCACAGAGCTGGATGGAGCAGCAGAGGGAGACAAGAAAGCTCCACGCAAGATGCAAAGTCTTATTCCAAGCCGAAATCTCCAAACTGCAAGGGCTGAAAAGTACAGTTGTGAGGGAGAGCTGTTTAGGTTTTAGCCAAATGATCACAGGGTAGGTGGAGGGTGATGTGGAGCCTCACATACTCTTCAGAGGATTGTGTGACTTTGCCAGCAGAAGATCTGTTGCCTCCTAAATCTGCGCAAGAGCCCTGAATGTGACTGACGGACTTGGCTTACACAGGTCTGCTTCTTGCCACACAAGTAATTCTTGCAATGATATTGAAGAGGGCAGAGGGAGGACTTGGCTTGTTCATCTCGCCTGCCTACTGAAATCTGGGGAGCTGGGGTGTTTTGCAGTCTCCCTACACTGGATATTTGCAATAGGAGGAAAAAGGCTTCTATTTTATCATCTTTGCTCTTCAGTTTGTTGCCTAGCATTCCCATCTAAACAAGCAGTTTTCAAGTTAAGTGTAAGAAAGCTGGTGATAGTAAAGTCTCTCTGGAAGGGCATAGCAGGGTGCTGAGTCACTCCAGAGGAGTAATCTATAATAATCAGTAATAACAGTAATAACCTGACCTTTTATTAGTGATTTCCTGATGTCTTGACCCTATACTTGGGCATTAGTCTGCCCCCCCACACTYGTGTAAAAAAATAGCTGACTCAGATGCTTGTGTGATGACTTCTGCTTCCCACTTCTCCTATAAAAATGCTCCCTCCTGGAGCTAGTAGGAGTGAATTAAGGAATTGAGCTGGGAAATCTTCATCTTTTATATGTATGTCTTTATTTATGTGGCTTGCATGCTGCCACCAGCTCAGCTTTTTGTGTGGTCAGTGATTGTGTCTTGGTCTTGCTCTCATATACAAGATCATTTTCTGTGCAATTGTTCAAGACTGGAGTGTCCCTCATCCTGCTAATGTGATGATCGTCATTCTTTTGGTCTGACTGTTGGGTAAACACATGTTCAAAATGGCTTTTGGGAGGAGTAGGTATAAATATTTCTGGTCTAAAGTAGGAAATGCAAGTTGGCACAGTGTGTATTGGAGAACAAATGGATGACATTAGACCAGAGGAGGGGAAAAATAAGATATCTTGAGAGAAGCCAGGTGAGCCTGACTGTTCCTCTTTGCTCTGATGTGAGTGAGGGACACATCCACTGGAGTCAACGAAACATTGAGAGAAGTATCTCAGGAATGAAACAGCTGAAATTTAATTGAAGCTCTTGTGAGGTAAACACAAGGCAAAGCCCTTATCAGTGTGTGATCAGTGCGCTTCACCTACCTCAGGATCAATTTCCTGGTGTACAAGGTACAGCTGCCACCTCTGAAATCACCTTCCCTAATGTGTTCATCTTGGAGAGAGGAGAAGCGGGGCTGAGATCAAGTTAAGTCATGAGATATTATTCTAGAGCTGCCAGCCCAAACTGGTGCCCTTCTGGCCCTTGTCACCTTGTGGCCTGATCCTTCTCCTCCTTTACCTTTACATCTTTGCAGTTTTGTTTTCTATTTCAGATGCACTGCCTCTTACTGCCTGGAGAGAGGTGCTAATGATGCCTTGGGTTTGA
Organism: Mixornis gularis; assembly: GCA_003546035.1. NCBI lineage: Eukaryota > Metazoa > Chordata > Aves > Passeriformes > Timaliidae > Mixornis > Mixornis gularis. The sequence goes on along the minus strand of QVAJ01000113.1, from coordinate 71,647 downwards.
GCTTTCMTGTATTTCAGATTCTGTGCTGCCCAGAGTGCAGTTCTGAGCCTCGTATTCAGTGTCAGTCAGCTCTTCACAGAGCAGGGACACAGAACAAATCCTTTTCCTGCTGGAGACTAAGGACAACTTTCAGATCCCGAARCAGAAACAAGGGTGGACTGAAGAGAGAAACAAGAAGGATGGGATTTCATAATCTGAAACTGTAATTAGACAATTAAACCCCAATCTGCAAATGGACCAAAACTTATAAAAGTGTGAGACCTCGTGACCAGTTGTCCATTTTGTGACCATTTTGGGTCCACCTTGGGTGTAGCCCTGGTCAGGCTCTTGTCCTGCCCAAGGTGTATCCTAAAGGCCTTTCAGTAGATATCTGCTTTATTCTCTAGCTCTGTTCAGTCTCTGTTCCAGCTCAGCCTTCCCAAGGCATTACTAACAGTTATTTCTTGAGTTTGTTTTTCTCACTGCTGCTGCCAGCACAAATATTTACAAGAATCTATTTCTGCACATGCAGATGTTGCTCTTTGAGAGTCACTTCTACTTTCTATTTCTCCTCTTTTYTACTGATGCTATCAGGCAGTCAGACATGGATCCTGTGACAGACTTAACCTTGTGCCTTTCCATCCAGACTTCTCTTGGCCTTGAGGTCTGAAGCTTTGGAGTGTTGTGCTGCACCTGGACAGGTGTCCTTTGCATCCAGGTGTGTGATCTGACTGCAGTGTGACTCTGCCCTGTCATCACTGTGCTTGCTCTGGTCCTCCTTTAGAGATCTGCTGTTGTTCATATTCCAGGRAAATTGTGGTTAACTGTAGAACATCTGTGGCAGTGTTGAAAAATACCCTGTCAAAGAGCAGAAATCCTGGCTTCTATTCCTACTYTCTTATTAAATGTGGGCATTGAAAAGAAACACTTTTCCTTCCTGTTTCATCCTTCCACKGCTGAGGTCTGATGCCTCTTGGTATTTTTGTTTCCTACCTGCATTTCTGGTGATTTCTGGTAGAGCATTTCAGAACAGTCTGTGTAAGCAGAACTTTGGAACMAATTTATTTTCGTACTTTTTGAATCTCAAAGAAGTTTTGTCACAGAAAGGCACAGTCCTTTTGCAAAGCAGGTGAGATGGCACAGCTCAAATAAAGGAGATGCTCTGGTCTCCTAGGCATGGATCACTTCTGCTGTTTCCCTTATCTGAGGAAAATTAATTTTTCCTTTAATAAATWTATTGAGGAGGACAGTCATTGGGTTGATGAACTCTGCTTCCCCATAGGATGGACCTGCTGGTGCCTCCAGCTTGTCAGAGAACGCAGTCTGTCCCTGAGCAGGGGTAAGAATCACACTGCAGAAATGRAACTTACTGCAGAGATTTCATTGATTAAAAAATAAAATCTACCCTCTTCCCATYGGAAAATATGAATGTTTAAAGAGACCCATTTTTGTCCTGCAATCTCAGAACCATTTGTGAAAGTGGGATATCAAGTTACTTGAAAATTGCCTTGTCCTCAAGAAAAATGTCATCATGTTGTTATCTCCCAGCTACAGCCTTTTCTCATCATTTGCTCCAGGGACTGTGGTGTGGGGGGGGAAATTCGCATTTCGGAGAAATTCCTGTAAAGTCTCAGCCAGTGCTACTGGAGAAGAGGCTGTGGTGTGTTTTGGTTCATAAAAATGAACAAGTAAAACTCTTGGATAACAGCCCTAGTGTTCCATCCAGGAGATTCAAGTTGATGTATCTGGATGGAAAATCAGGTTAGAATAAAAGCACTTCAAGAAACTGTTACTTTTCTTTTTAGGAAAACCTAAACAGAAGTGTCACTTGATGTTTCTAGAATAAAAAAAAWTATGAGCAAAAGAAAATTGGTGATTTTTCTAGGGAAAATGGAGCATTTTATGTTTTTCCTGAAGGAAAATGTTCCCTGAGAGAATTTTTCCAGCCCTAAACCTGTATTTACCGGGGGAAGTGGAGGAGAGCCTGTGAAGGATGTCTTAATAAATATCATCCAGCTCCTTGGATCCTGACAAAGTCTGGGTGGCTGAAAGCTTCTCCATGAACCATTCCTACATCACCTGGATGGTCCACAGCTGGTGGGGAAACACAAAACCTTTACCTGCCTGTAGTGGAAGGAGGAATGTGCTGGTTGGAGGCTCTGAGGATGAACAGCAGGATTGGAGATCTCTGGGTGTGTTGACAGAACAGCTCATCACTCAGGATAATGTTGGAATTGTGCTTTGGAATGGTTAGAGCCAGACTTTCAGACTGTCAGCCCATCTGAGCAGGAAGATGGTTTGTCTACCATCTAGGACAGAGTGATAAGTTGGAGTAATTCTTCATTTTTCCAGGGACTGAGCACTCTGGCTGAATTCAGTGTGCCAGAATAATTAAAGAATGTTTCTGCAGGTGGGAGCCTTGGTTTTCTAGGCCAAGATGGTTTCATTGCACAGGAACTATTTCAGGCTTGATTTTGATAAAGCTCCGTTTGCCTTCAGTGGCTTTCAATCAGCATAAATGTGGTTTAACTTTTGTCATTAATGATAAATGTTTTCTGCCTTTGGGATGATAATTAAAATCCTTGAGCATTCTTTAGCCTCTGAAGACAACCCTGGGTGATGCTTGCCTGGACTGAAAGCAGGGGCTAACTTGCCCCTAAAGGCTATCAGTGGTCAATCCTCAGGGCAGCTGATGCTCTTGAGATCATAAAATCATTTAGTTTGGCAAAGACCTTTGAGATGGAGTCCAGCTGCTGCCCTAACACTGCCAAGAGGAAACCATAGGGCCCTAACAGGTGGGAAGTCAGTAGCAGCAGCAGCATCTTTGTAGGTACCCTCTTGTCTGGGCACTGACRTTACAAACTACTCAGGCAATCAGARASTAATTAATTAAGAACATCAATTTTCTTAATCAGGGTGAACAGAACTATTTGATCTCATTTTTKGTGTATGTTTTGATGTCTGTAACAGCAAGGGAAGAGTGCAAGTCTTCATCAGGACTTTGGAACGCCTTTTGTAATTAGCAGCAATGGGGAATGAATAATGCGGTTTCCGACATCTCCTTCTTCCCATACTGGGTTGCTTTTGGGAAATAGGTTTTGCTGTAAGATAGAGGAGGAGAAGAAATAGCTTTTTCTTCACAGCAACAGATGACTGCATTTTACAAATCCTCGGCTGATTGTGCGTCAAATGTTGAGGCAGAACTCAACTGTGCATCTTTGCTAGCCTCTGAGGGAAACTTGAAGGAGGAAAGCATTTTACTGTRCAAGAGAACTGCTTCAAATCTGAGGTGTGTCCATCCTCACTTGTTTTGAGTCAATTCTTTGTAAAAGTAGGAATAACATTGTTTCCCACTGGTTTGTCTTCTTGGAAAGAGGTGCAGATGGTCTCTCTTCAATGCAACAGCTGAGGGCTCAGCCTGGAAAACTTRTGTTTTCATTTTTTTAAAACCAGGACTATCTTAACTATCTGTGCTGAAAATCAGTGCTGTGAGTTGTCCTGAGGCAGAACTTTCCCAGGGAACCAAGAGCAAACAGGTGGTGTCCAGACCTATCTATATTTTGTGGACAGCAGGGGCCAAAGCCAAAGGCCTGTCCAAAGGCTAAAGGGGRGGGGAGCAGTGGGATGGGATCACAGCCAGGGGGTTCCTGAACTCTTGCATTGTGACAGGGTTTTTTGGAGCTGTGTTGCCTTGAGGGCTGTGTGGTGGGGCCCATCTTCTGTGCTGGGCAGAAGCTGCCTGCAGCCTAATCCTTGTTCCTGTCAGGACTTTTACAGAAAATCCTGCTCTGGCTCTTTTTGGACAAGCCTYGTGTGTCAGTGCTGTGCCACATCTGCTCTGTCCATCTCCAGGCTGTTTTGTCCTTCCCTGCTCTTATGTCTGTGCACAGCTCACAGTGCTTGGAAGGTTCTCTGCTGTTGGTTTGAATTACAGCAAGTTTTCTGGGAAGAGGAATAATTACTCCCTTTTAGTGGAAGTTTTAAATAGTCTTTAATCAGTGGAAGTTGTCAGTGGTTTTAAATCAGAGCAGGGTTGTGTATTGAACAATAAGGAGGTGACAAATGACAATTAACACTCAGTAAATGAACTTTTGCCCATGTGTGTTGATGCTTAGGGAAAAATACTATTTTTAAGGGTAATTGGAAGTTATACCATGAGTGTGTGAAGGGAAGCCAAACTGAAGGGACAAAGGCAAACTTAATTCAGGCGTTTCCTGAATCTTGTATTGCTAATAATTTTCCATGTGGTTTTATTTTTGTTGACTTTGTAAGTGGAACTAACTGCTTACGTCTTTCTTACTTTTTTAAAAAAATATAACCTTGTAAGAAACATGTTCTAGTGGCAAGGATAGTCCCTCCGTTTTGTGTTGTTTAATCCAGTTTATTAGCAAAGCAGTAGGGTTTCTAAATAAGGATGATGGTTCTGAAATCAGGCTCTTCCTGATCTGAATGCCAAAGGAAAGGAGGATTTTTGGAGCTGGSTTAGATGGGTGGTGTCCAGCAGTCTTCTTGCTTCTAAATCTGGATTTTGACATCAGCTCTGTGCTTCCTCCTSCACAGCAGCCCAGGGTTCCCTCAGCTGAGAGATGAGGAGTTTTTTCATCTTGGGCCAGTGCTCAGCCYGTGCTGCTTCAATCTTTGCAAATCACTGCCACTTGAATGAGAAGTTTTGACAAACAGGAGCATCCTTGGTGGAAGTTCCCTCTTTTCATCTGAGTGACATCAAGCCGTCTCCTTTCCCTACTTGTGCTTGATAATTCTGGGGTTGCCACTTTCTCTGGCTGTCCTGTGATCCCTGCAGACACAGCATCTTCTCTGCCATTTATTCATATTTTACCCTTTTTCCCCCTGAGTCCTTTTCCACTCAGAGGGCAGCAACCCCTGTCCAAAGGCTCTGCATTCATGAGAAGCTTCTCTTATTCTGCATGCCTTCGGTAAATAATTAAAAATTGCAATTGCTTTGCAAGTTAGCCTGGACAAGAGAAAATATTTCCTGTTGAGTTTTAGGAGATGACCTTACTTCACCACCTTTAGGGGCTGAGAATCCCTGACACTCGCAACAGCCATGGAATTTTCCCTGGTCCAAGGCTGATAAGAATTTTTTTAATTGATTTGGAAATGATGATGATGATGATGATGGTCACTGCTCATTTTGGTCATTTGTGATTAATGCTGCTTGTTATATCTTAGACAAAGGATGTTGGATATAATGTGTTTGGAAATTGTTGCAGAACTATGTAGCAATATTTTTGACACCAGGGGTTTTTATAAATGTCATGTTCTAAATATGTTGAATTCTAAATATAAACCCAAATATTTGGTAATGGCTTTCTTATGATAAGGTCCCAGGGATGAGAATGTTTTAATAAAGGAGGCATGAATTGTTTACTTTGGATTAAATAAAAAAAACATTGCCCACAGAATTGAGCCTCTCCCTAAATGAAAAAGTTTTGTGAGTTTTGACTTCCTGTTGGTCTTTTGTGAACAAACAAACAAAAATTGTTCTTTCATCCCTTCTGGACTGATCAATAGAAATTTTAAAACAGTTGGAAACAAACCTGCCCTATCATGTGTAAACAATTTTAGCTGCTTTTGATGTAGCTTTTTCTATGGTTTGTTTGTGGGAATAGGTTTCTCTCACATTTTTMAAGCTGCCAGCACATACTTGGAATYGTAGCTCTAAGGAGGAGAATTCATTCTTCACTTCAACCAACAGTGAACCTTCATATTCACTGTGGTAGAGGGAAAAATAGGTTATAAATTGGGATCTGTGAGAAGTATTACAAGGCCTCAAATACTGCTCTCCTTTATGGCTTTATGCTGTTTTGACACCTGGTTTGGACAGAGAATTACACTGGGTGGGGGGAAAAAAGGAAAATATCCATGTTGCATTTGTTTAGCAAAGCACTAAAGAATGTGGTCTCAGTGGGATGAGCTTTTTCCAATTCTTCCAGGCTTTCCCACATGCAGGTTTTTAACTTTTATCATTCTCTAAAAAAAGCATCTTGTAGCTTAAATATTGAAATATCTAACAAAAAAAAGTTTGAAGAAGAGATTGGGAGACATTGTTTTATTAGAAAGATTTATTTATAATATATATATATATATATCATGTATATTATATATGAGATATAATAATATATTCTTATTATAAATTATTGTTTATACTACAAATAATATTATTTCTATAATAAATAAAATAAAACATTTTGTTAATTATAAAAAATATGCTATAATAATATAAAATGTTGTTATTATATAATAATTAATATTAAATTAATGTTAAATAGTGTCTTATTATAATGTTATAGTTTATATGAATAATATAGAAATTATATTGTTTCTAATATAATATAGATTATATTATAAATAATATTTAATAATATGTTATTTAAAAGGAGACATMGTTTTATTTATCAGGTAATAATGGAGGCAAGTAACCTAGAAATGAGCTTTGTTGTGATTTATGATATTTTTCTAGTGGAGAAGCTTTAATTAAGCCATAAAACCAGAGCTTAATGAAACAATTAACCAGTCTGTGGTTATACAAAGTTAATTGAGGTCACGTCATTCAAGGTAATGTGTTTAAATTCACCTGATGGTAAATGAAAAGAATTYTTCTAATGGCAGGTTTACGCAGCCACATTTTCCTGCCTCAGAGGTTTGGGAGCATCACCTGTCTGTGCATTCCCCCTGCCTGTGTGTTTTGCCCCCTTGGATTTTTGTGCACGTTTCAGATGCCGCTCACTCAGCGCGGTACCAGAGCAGCTCTTGCTTCTTCGAATTCCTCACCACAACGATTTTAAGTGCTGTGGGTTGTGCTTGGCAGGGGCCGTGCTGGCAGCCTGAACATGATCTCCAATCATTCTGAAAACCAGGTCCTTTCTCCTCCCTGAAGTAAGAAGACAATACTCTGTGTTCTCTTGGGGTTCAGTTATGGGGTCAATCTTCTGTCATCTGCCTCGAGTGGAGTCTGTGTTGTCTTGTGTTTTCTTGTGAGCTGATTCATGAGTGACTCTCAAGATGAAGGCCCAGCAAGCAGGGCACCTAGAAATGGGCAGGCTTCCTTCTGACTCAGCAGTCAGTGTTTAGGAGATAGATTCCTACAAATTCCTACCAATGTTGTGAGCGGGGTTTTCATGGCTCACCCACTGTGGTGTGTGGGGAGCCTGCCAAGCCACTTGTGGACAGATACATCTGGCTGAGTGAGTGCTGAATGCTGAGTGTTTGCATTTCAGAATTCCCTGCTTTTGCCACGGTGTTTGTGGTTCCTTGGACCGGCACAWGGATTTCCCAGAAGCTGCTATCAAAACTGGTGAAACGTTAACAGAACTGATAACAGCAGCTGTTGTGTGGTTTTCAGTAGTGACCACAGCACTCAGTTTTAACATAGGRAAGAGATAATTTAGAAGTTCTGTGTCCAATACCACTCCATCAGACTCTCGCCTCTTCTCCACGGATAGTTTTTATCCTTGTCCTTCTCTTTATTGCCTTACAGCCGTGGGGCATTGCACACACTGTCAAGAACGAACAAGTTTGGTAAATTGAGGAGCAGCTCTGTGGCAGCTGCAATTGACAGGGAGTCTCCATTGCCCCGGGACACTGAGCAGACTTGGTTGATTTGGCCCTGGCTTTGATCCAAGCAAGGTGAGAGCTGCTCCTCCTGTCCAAATTGCCCAAACTTAACACACTGAAACAGAAATAGAGTTCTTTTTTGTAGCAATTTGTTATCTAAACTACAAACTCCTCAACTTAGMGCTACTACCTTCTTTTATTTTTGCACATTATTTTGGCATTATTTTTAGGCATCCTTATACCTTGGACCAGTACTTCCTTCAGTTTTAGCAGTTGCCAAATTTGACACAGAATCTGCCACTGCCGTCTACTATAGGCAGAWAGCATCAAATATGGCTTTTAATCTGCCTTTTAGGCTAGACTTGTGGTAGCTGAGGTGTTACATGGGAGAGCAATGAAGTGGGGATGGAGGAGGAAGGGACAGGGATGCAGGAAAGGAATGAAGAAAAATATGTGAGTAGTAATGGTTGACCTTTGTCAGGGTAGTGTTTCTAACTGAATTGTTTGCTTACTGAACTTTCTTCTTCAGGGCTGTGTGAAATCCCCGTTTATGCCCCCAGTTGTAACAACCCCCTTCAGCTGCCTCTGTGACAAACAGATTSGTGTATCCCACTCCAGCAGTGGCGATTTCTCCTGCTGTGATGTGGGATTGCTGTGATTCAGCAGCAGAACCAATGCAGCTGCATCAGCTCTGCAGCATGACCAGCCTGGCAGTGCAAAGCATTCCTTGGTCTTGCAGCCTTTTGGRGGAACAGCATCACCTGACAGTGTCAGCAGTGACAGAAGATTTTCAAGTGCTGGAGTCGAGGAGATGTTTCACTTCTTCCCCCTTCAGGTTTTGTTGTAGTATAAGAAGGTCACTGTCACCTACCCATTTATKTACAGGTAGGCATGTCCACGAGAGATGCGCTGTGTGCTGCCTGTTAGTCTGAGGATCTTAAGKTGCTGACATAAAACAAATGAAGCTGTACTTATTGCCTGTTTCCCTGTAGTTTTGCCAGTAGGTCGGGTCCAAGTAATTTTTCTTTCTCTCTTTCAGTTTCTGGGGGCTAAAATCTGTTTATCCTACTGGACAGGACTTGTGGGGCTCCTTAAAAATTTGTAATGCATTTGTAGATCATTGGCTGAAAGATGAAAAGGCAGTGGGAAATATTTTGGCAATTATTTCAGTGTGAGAGCAGAGGAAGCAGTTGAAGAAAGCTCTGTGTGTGTATCAAGCACATGGTTGATGTACCCCAGGTTATAATTTTCATCACTGGCCACCACAAATAGCCTAAGAGAGAAGGGAAGGAAACYTTAGGGAAGCTGCTGAGTTGTTCTGCAGAGAGATTGCTTTTTGCTGTTGTTGTCCTGGCATTAAATTCTTCATTCCTGGTGACTATTAACAGGTAGCCAACAGCTGGAACTTTGGGGCAGCCTAGTAAGAGGAATATGAGTGTTTTAGTGCCTGCTTAGCATTTACAGTGTTGTTCCTGGAGACACTGTGCTCCTTCCCTCCTTCCCAGAACCAGAGGAGTCTGGTGGTGGTGAACCTGAGGCAGAAAGAATTTACTCTGGATCTGGAACCATAGTGAGGGACTGTGGTTTATTCTGGTATGAGTGAGTTTTCCTGGCAAGCTCCCTTTTTTTTCGGAAGCTGTAGTATTACTTTTGTCTTTGGGGTTGGTTGGAGTTCCCTGAGTCTCAGGGCCTGCATGCACAGTTCTGGAAGAGGTGCAGTGGTGATTTTCTGGCTTTCCATGACTGCCTGGCTGTGCCAAGCAAAGGAATTTCACTTCTTCTCTGTATTTTTTCATCTTGCGGAAGGGTGGAAAGAACATAGTATTTTTGCTTCTTAATTTTGGTATCATTATTTGCATTCAAGTGAGATGAAACCAGTAGAGAACGGGAAAGAAATTCTGGCTGTGTTAAGCAGAACACAAGAGTAAGACATGATAATGATAATTTTGGGGCACATTTCTTGTTGCATTGGATAACACACGAGTCGAGCAAGTCAGCCAAGTCAATGCTTAACTGCAAATGTGCAAAATTTGCCTCTGAATTTAGGGAGTGTTTGGGGCYATCCTTCTCATGCTTGGTTTTCCTGGGCCTGTGCTCTCACCTTATCTTCATGGCAGTGATAGAGGAAGAGCTTTTTAGCCATACCTGATGACGAGCTCCCAGGTGAGAGCACTTGAAATGGAGCTCACTGAGTGCTGAGTGGTGGACCTGTAGAAAATCAGCTTCACTGTGGTGTCACCAGCAGAGAGAAGTGGAAATTGAAATATTCATATGTTCTAATGACTTTGGAAAATGCTGTGAGAGCATTTGCTGTAGCCAAGGGTAATTCCAAAGGAAATTCCAGAAAACTGGGAAACTTCTACAGAGGTTGGGAGGCAGTGGTGCTTGCACCTTGTCTGATGGTTTGCTTTGAAGTGTGGCTGCTGCACTGTAAATCTGCATGGACTCTTGGCTGGTGGCACATAATTCAAATGGGTACATGTTGTTTTACAACCAAYCCCTCCCCTCCCTGAACAACATTTGTCTTTATTTTATGACCTGCAGAATGGTATTTTTTAATCTCTGATGGACCTGACATCTCTCACATGACTGCAGAGCAGGATATTATTGTGGCTTTAGGTTTCAGGCAAAGCTTCATGATTACTGGGGTTACCAAGTGTTTCCATCTGGGATGTTATTACTTCTGGTAGGTGCCTGTGAGGGTGAGGGAGGAGACAGGAGCAGAGAGGGATGCATCAACTCTTCAACTCTTCCTGCCCTTACTGTATCAGGTGATAAATGGCTGATCTTCTTTCCACTTCTTTGAAAGCAAGGGAATGCTTTGAGCAGGTTGACAGCCCCACCTCTCTGTTGATGAGCTGTTGATTGCATGTTGTCACATGTGGTTAGTATCGTTTAGGAGAGGGAGTCCTTCCATCCTCACCACAGCTCTTTCTCTTCAGATATATTCTCAGAAGAGGAAAAAAAGAAAATTCCCCTACACTTGGAAACTCCCGTTACTGAACCTCTCTTCTCCCAGGCAGGACCTGTCCCAGTTCTGTGAACTAACAAAACTCTCCACCTGAGAGTCACACTGTGATACTGCCTGAGGTTTGCAGAGCTCTAAATGAGCAAATGCTTATTCTTGAAATCAACCCCAAGGCCATGAAAAAACTGCCTTCCTTCTGTTGCCCTGTCAAACACCTTGAAAAGGAGACRATCTCTTAATGGGAAGAGCAAAATTATTTTTTGTCTTCACTCCCTTATTCTTCCAGCTTCATGGTTTACGACACCCTCTTTAAAATCTCACTTTTGCTTGACACAAAACACTTCTGTGTAGGAGTTATCTTGATTTCTGATTTTTTCATTCCAAGTTATTGCTTCCTCCTACTTATCCCACTCTTTCCTTGGTCAGTGCATGCATTTCCAGTAATTTGTGTGACAATGTCTGGGTCAAATGCTGGTGTCCTTGTAACTTGCTGGTTTTGTGCTGGTACCTCACCTCACTGTGTGACCTGCTGCTGTCCCTTCCTGTTGACAGACACTGGTGACATGAAATCTGTGCCTTACTGCTGGTGGCAGCACTTCTCTTTGCTTCAGCCCTTTGCCTAAAAGGAAAGATGAAGAGATGTCCTCATCTGTCACCTTCCTCTGCTAAAGGGCAGAGAGAAGGGGAGGGGAAATCCTTGCTCTGGTGTGATGGTCAACAGGCAAAATAGTTGGTTTGCAGCTGACCAAATCCTGAATAAAAGGGAGTTTATAAGTACATTTTGTTGTGGTTTACAGTCCTCCTTCCTGCCCAGCCACCACAGTGTGATGGAAATGCCAGGGCAGACCAAGGACTCCCCCTTTAAAAGTGAAGCTCTTCCTATCAGTGTTTTCAGCRTGTGTCATGTCCATTCTGCACTGAGCACCTGATGGAGCTTTTGGCCCCCTTGGCAGCCTCTCCTTCAGTTTTCCCTGCTGTGCTTTCAGGAAAAGCTCCCAGAACCATGACAGTGTTTGCTTTTGTGCATCTGAGTTTCACTGTGACTGGCTGAAGCCCACACCCAATCTTCCTGCCACGATATTTATGCTCTATTATGTGGGGAAAGCTAAGAGATGAAGACAAGATTGACACGCAGTGGTGATTCCCAATTGGACTTTAAGACACAAGCAATATCTGCTCAAACAGGACAGGCCAGGCTGCTCTGCCAGCCCTGAGGAGTTTCCCACTGTGGTATAGGGCAGTTTCAAAATGACTTTGAGCTGAGCTGGTGCTGGAGTCACAGTGAAACCTGTGTGGTCTAGTTACTTCTAGTGCACCACTCACTTGGTTAATTCTCCCGAGTGTCTCTGATGTGCCAGCTCCCTTGGCAAATGTTACCTTTGAGGAAGGGGGGGAAATTGACACCAGTGTTGGGTGCAGAAGGTCACTCTGTGCTCTCTCTCTTGCTGTCCCCGTGTAGACCTGTTGAGGGAGGCAATGGAGTTGGCAGGAGCTCAGCCAGGGCATCTGAAGAAGTGCCAGTGGCAACTTATCTCCTCAAGTCGATGCAGTAAATGGGTTTAGTCTKGTTTCTAACTTGGTATGCATTTCAGTGGAGTGCTTCTAAGTCATATTTTGAGACAAACAGCTGTCACCTGGGCTGAGCAAATCTCTAATAACAATTAATATGTCAGATTGGTCTGTTGTTGCAGGAAGAACACTCTCTTCATTCTGTTGTAAAGTACACTGGTCCCCTGTGGATCAGGCTAATACTTCAGCAATCAAATTCTAAGGATATGTAAGAGTAGACACCAAAATGTCTTAATCCAAATGTCATTCTAAAGTCACAAATGTGGAGACAAAGTCTGGGGCAAAGCTCCTCCTTGTTGGTTGTCAATGTAATTTTGAAGTTGACAGTAGAGGAATAAAGTCTGAGCTGGGGGAAAAGTGAAGGCTTGCTTGCACATCTTCCTTTCTGCAAGCTCTATTCATTTGCAGAATTTCTTGTGGTTTGTATCCAAGCTTTAGCCCTAATGTTGGAGAGCAGAAGCCACTCTCAGGAGCACACAACGAGCAGGGAAGTGCATGCATAGACCTTGGGGCTCTCCTTTGCTGGCCCTGAAGAACAGCTGGTTACAGCCATTGCAAAAATCAGTGCTTGTATAAAAAAGGGCTGCTGACCATGTGGTGTCACTTTATAAAATGGCCACTTCTACAGCTGTAGCCAAAGGCTTGAGGAAAAACCTCTTGGATCTGAATACTTGAATTGTCTTGCGTAATTTTTAGCCCAAGGAGGGAATCATTTGTAAGAGGTTTAGCACTCTCACAGCTGATCCTGGGCTCTTGGAGGAAGGGAGGAATGCTGTTGAGGGTGCTAGACGCCTTGTTTTTTTTATGGGAAAGAGCTGTGGTGGCTTTTTATAACCTACTGCTGTGTGAACAGACCTTTGTAAGTAGGTGAGCTGCAAATCCATGTCTCTGTGGTGTCTGGGCCAGAGCCCTTGGATCCTGTGGAGTAGAAATGAGAAGCAGAGTCCAAGCTGGGATTGTTCAGGTGTGGAGGGTCAGCAAAATGCCACCCTGTTGTTTTCCTGGTCCAGGGAGAGAAGCCCAGGGGCTGGAGGAATGCAGGAGAAGCCTTAAGGGATGGAGGAATGAAGGGCCCTGAGCTCTACTCCCACTTTACAGGAAGAAGGGACTGGGAGGAATGGTGTGACATTGTTGTGGTCACATTTAAATGGGAGATTGGGAGTTTAGCTACAGGCTAAGGGCAGCAGGAACTTTACTGGGCCAAAAAATACGCTCTCATTTCTCCATGTATCCCTGCACAAAGGAGGAGGAGGTAGTGCTGCAATCTTGGATTATCCAAATGAAACCCAGTTTTAGGCCTTGCACTTATCCCATCCCTCTTACTGCTCTATTGTTTGGAAGTGGTCTAGTTGAAATGGGTTTTACTGAATATTGTTGGACAGCAGAAGTTGTTGGAGGGATGTGAATGACCTCGTGATGGTCAGAGTGGTGAAAACAAGGATTCCAAGCCTGTGGCAGCTTAAACAGTTTGTGCCTGTAGGAGAGGCTGGGTGGGATGGTTGGAGAGGGACTAACTGGTTAACCTTTGACTGGGAGCCTCAGAAGGTCACACCAGTGAGGGCACTGGAGCTCATGACCCGGTTTCCCAGAAGAGTAAATTTTCTTTCCACACAGACCTCCTGAAGGCTGGCTGTTGTATAATTCCTCTAATAGATGAGGGTGCTGCTTTGTAAAACAGTGTTGGGCTGGTGTTGGACACCCATCTCCAGCCTTAGGTTATGCATCACCACACAATTCTGTGAAAAGGGAAACACTGAACATCTTTAAGGCTTTGGACTGTCTGGTGTAGGTGGCAGGGCTCAGCTCTTTGGTACAGCATGATGGCACCTCTCTGGATGGGGCCCTGGGGACAMTTCTCCGTCTCTAGGGCTCCAGCTGTCACTGTTGATGTGCACTGAGCCCTGGTGCTGGCCCCACCTGAGTKCAAGGCTTTTAACAATGCTGAGCTGCCTGCCCGTCGATGCTTATCCATCTTTTTTTGCATTTTTTTCATCTTGCTCCCACTAAGTTATTTCCCCCCAGCTAATAGGTGGTGCCAGCTGACAGAGCAYGTTCCCTGCAGGCCCTGGTGAATGGGCAGTGTAGGAAAAAGCCACAGCAGTGTCACCTGTGGTCACATTGGTGTGCTGGGAGTGCAGCCCCAGGGACAGGGACAGTGTCACAGGCTGGGGCTGCTGTGTCACCCAGCCCCTGRGGCTCAGTGCTGTGCTCTGGACCCCCAAAATCTCCTCTGCATGCCCTCTGTGGCTGCGGGTGGTGCTTTCCCACTAGAGGGCAGTTTTATRATGCCTGCACTCCAGAGGGTGCTGATCCAACTCCACACGGCTTTTAAGACCGGCAGAAATCCAGGTGAAAGCCGTGATCAACGTKTCATTAGTCCAGCAGGCACCAAGTGCCTAGTGAACGACAAACCCATTGATTTGGAAATGCACTCCACGAGCTGAAGCAGCCATCGAGGCACAATCTTTCTGGGGGGGGAAGCAAGCAGCAGGTGTGTCACAGTCACATGGAAATAAGTGTGGCTGGGGAGTGTGTTGTGCACTGAGAGCAGGTACACAGCTCCTCGTGGAGCTGGTGAAAGTGGAGGTTGAACAGGTTTGCATCATGGAATTTGAATGTAGTAGTCAGATATTTACATATATATAGAAAGAGATTGATATATGTATATATTCTGGAACTTTACAAAGAAAGCTAAAAGGCCCTAACTGTCAATGGCAAAGACAAAAGTTCCTTACTAAGCCATCAGCAGACCTGGAGGTTTTGCTTCTCACGTGAATAATGGTGTACCAATAGACACTAATGCATTGCAAAGCCAAGTGAGTAAGTCATGATTTCAGGCTTACTTAATAATGCAGCCCTCTGGGGCAGCCTGAGGACACATCTGCACTGTGGGGTGTGGCTGTGTTGGGAAYATCACACAGTTCTGCTGATGACATGTGAGAGGGTGGGAACTGARTTTCTCAGCTAGCGAGGAGCACAGGATCAGTTATGATCTTGTCCTGTAACCCAAATTCGGTCATATTCTGATATGACGTTTTCCCCAAACACTGGAGTTGGGCTTGTCTGCTTCTGCTACTCCTCAGCTGTGCATGCACAGCATGGAGGGAATGTGCTCCTCTCTTCCTTCTGGGTGCCTGGAAACATCCAGGATTTTGCCTTCCTGAGATGTGAGCTAATGAGAAATGTGAAGAATCATTGTGATGATTGTGATGTTGATGGGAAGCATCACAGACAAGATTTCTTGCTTGTTTTTTGTAGTCTAGTTTTACTTGCCCAGGCCATTTGTCGGTAAGCCAGGCACAGCATCTGGAAAGAGTAGCTGAAGTCATGCTTCATGTTCCTTTTTTCCTGGGGTCAGGAGTTTCTAGGTCTCAGTCTTACAAAGCCTTTCCAGCAAAGCCTGATCCAGACACTGTTACTGACATATTTGTAAGTCTGTGTTGCCCTTTTYCCCATCCGTTTGTGAAGTGGGTTCCCCAGGGAGCAGGGTCTGAATTCTCCTCAGTGCCTGGCCTGACTCATCTCTCACTCGTTCTGAGGAGACAGTAGTGCCTTTTGGGTCCCAGATTCCTCCTCAGCCCTGCTGGAAGTTGTCTGATCCCACCAGAAGCCAACAGTGTTGGGTCATGGCATCAGGGCCCTGCTCTAGGTGCAGGACAAATGTGTGTGAGTCTTTGATTTGCCTGAATCTTGCTTGTATTGGGAACTCTGGCTGTGATGCCCCTTCCTCGTGTTGCCTGCCAGAGTTCTCTCTACCTGATCCATCCCTCCAGGACAGTCAGAGCAAGTTTTCAGTGGTCAGGAGCAGAATGACTGTGTGGGGCTCAACCAGTGCAGAGCTGAGCGAAGCTCTTGTGCTCAAACTTTGCCTCACAAGGCCAAGGCTCCAGTTCCATCTGTTGCCTCYTCAGTGCCATCCCCTCCTTCTCATGTGTGCACCTCTCTTCTGGCAGCTCTGGCAGGAACAGGAGGACAGAGAACACCAGGCCTGTGCTGCAGGCTCTCAGTGTGTTCCTCATGGCTCTCTCTCTCCTGTTCAAGGGACATTTCCAAACAAACTCTTCCCTCTGACCCTTGTCTCCAGGAGGAAACACAGCTCTGTCCTGATCCTTTCCACCCTTGTGGATTTGATCTGGCATGGTCGATGAGGCTTCTGTGATAAGCTTATCACATTTTTTTGGGATCTCACAAGCAGCTTGTTTGTTTTTCTAATTGTTTCCTTTTCTAAATGTTTCCAGACAAACTGTAGGCTGCTTCCTGTGAACTAGACAACCCYCTGTTCTCATCTGCCTCTCCTCTTTCTCGAGTTTTCCATGAGAAGTTGTATTGCTGTTAGGATCCTTGTTCTTAATTGTCTTTTTGTCCAAGAAGTTTCTTCTGTGCAGGTCTCTGTCCAGTCCTTCCTTTCTCTGCMGTGGTAAAGCTGCTCTGACCCAGGTCTCTTAGGAGAATTATATTAGCAGTCTCCTGCCTCCTTCAACAATTAGGAGCAAAATCTGTGGTTTTATTTTTCTATGAGGCTTGACTAGAAGTGTATGGGTGAAATCATGTTCAAATACCATTTTGTGGTTGCTCTGATGAAAAGTGGTTTTTGATGATATTTCTTGATGACTTGCTCTCTGGTTCATAACTCTGTTTCTGCTAACCACCAGTCTTAAAGACAGTAGTAGAAAACATACTGTTGAGTTAATTCTGCTTGTCTCTGGAGGATCTGCTGGAGCTGCCTCTTTCTGCCATGCTCTGCTCAGTTAAATCCAGCTCATGCTCTTGCCACTTGAAATTACAGCTGCTCATCTCATCAGGAATAGGAGGCAGTTAGGACCACATCCTTTAGATTATTTAGGCCTACTTTTGTATGATACAAGAATTTGAGAGGATTTTYGGGGGCGAGATGATTTCCTCAGGAGTGTCCTTAGTCTGGTCCTGCATGTGGGTTCCAGGCTGTCTCCGAGATGGAGCTGGAGCCCACCAGGTCTGGCAAGTGTTGGCAGAAAGAGCTCTGTTGGGTTGTACAACCTGCTCTTCACTTCTGTGGTCTTATTCCAGTGTTTATATTCTGTTGCTAGTTGGGGCTTTTTATTCAGTTTCCTCAGAACACGAAAATAAAGAGCGATGCTTTACTTCGACATAGAGCAGTAAAGTCYGTTCTATTTTTTTTCTTTTTGAACAAGTGATTGGGCAGCGGCACAGTGACTCATTCTGACTCAACTGAGGTTTTTCAGAAGAGGTAAGGCAGGATGAGGCCTGAAACCTGTCTCAATGACCTTGTCATTGGTGTGTGTGGAAGATCAAGGGACTATATTGACGTATTCTGAGAACTCTTTCTGTGAAGCCCAGCATCCCAAAATATCAAGGGTAGCCTCAAACTCCCTGTTCCATCTGACATCATCTCCTGCCAGCCTGGTTTTCCAGAGCAAGGAGCTGCAGAGAGCCAGGGCCCTTTCTGCTCTAGGAGCTGCCTGTGGTACCTGGTGTGGCTGCAGGGCCCATGTCCTGAGCTGGATAACTCTGCCTTTGACTGGARGCGATTTTTTTAACATCAGAAGGTTTTTGGTTTTTCTCTTCCCCTCTTGTTCTCCTGTTGAGTTGTTGTCTTTGCCAAGATGACCCAAACTTTGCCACCCACAGCCTTCTGGTTCTGGGAGAGTGGCAACTGGGACACATCATCATCTCACATCACAGTTTATCACTTGTTTCCTGTGCTCAGCTTCACCACCATGGAAAACGGCATGGGTGGTAGAGGGAAAAAGAGACTTTATCTTCCAGTTTACACAACAAGAAGCTCTGGAAATAGCCTGGAAGTTGCTGATTTCTGTTTTGCAGTGAACTTTCCTAATGACTCTATGGACAAGACATTCTTTGATTCCGTTGTTGCCCATCTCGTATAAATGTCTTTAACTAGAGCAAAGCTATTTAATTCTTCTGACTCAGGGATTTTCTTTTGAAAGAAGGCAGTTTCCAGTGATATTTCCACTTATCTGGAAGAACTGAGGGAGTGAGGAAAATAACTCGTGACTAGTTTCACTTGTTGGCTCCTCTGCTATCACATATTTCTCATTTCCTGAGCACTGGGAGTGAGGGGTTTCCCTGGGATTAGGCATGAGGTTTGGCACTTTGGTGAKCTAGCCTGTGATCTAAGCCCCAGGTTGTCCTATAGAAGATGGGCACTGTTGCTGTTCTGTTCTCCCATTAGTTTTTGATTTTTGTGCCTTTGCCCAAAGCAAAGCCACTGTCAGATGGGTGTTGGCTTTAAAGGTTCCATTATTTTTCTTAAAAAAAAAAAAAAAAGAAGAAGAAAAAGATAAAAAGAAAAAGGGAAATACTAACAGTAATAAGTCTGGCAGTCTTTAGTTATACAAGTCAGCATTCCTGTGGGTTTTAGTCCAAATAAGGCTGCAGGGCTGTGTGGTTATTTGGGAAGTGTTGCCAGTGATTTATCAGAAGAGAAGGGGGAAGCTGCTGGTCAGGTGAATTTGCAGAGCAGAAAGATGTTTGCTTCTCAGCCGTGGCATGCAACTTCTCTTAAGAACAGCATTCCTCTCTCCACAAGCAATTCTTACACTTCCCGCTGTGGCTGGAGTAAATATTTTCCAGAAATTATTTTATTGAGAAAGAAAATCAGTCGATTGCCTTGAAATCATAAATATATTGGCCTCAGGAGAGACGTGTTGTTCTCTTCCCAAGAGAAAGGTCAGACAGGTCCAGGTGGATTCAAAGAGGGTCATGCCTTGTTTGGGTTACGTCTGTTGCCCATTGCAAAATCACCAAAGGAGCTGATCAAAATTCTGAATTTCCACATCAAGTCAAAATCTGAAGTGTTTGTGTTAGACTGAAACCTGTCAGGAAAAAACAGTGCATTTTACATTGCTGAGCTCTTTCTGACGTTCCTCCAGATAAAAATAGTCTTGGTTAAAAAAAAAACTGAGTCAAGCTTGTGTATTTTCTTGTAGTTCAGTATTAAGTACAATCTTTCTGTGAGCCTCTTAGCTCATGAGTTACAGCCTGGGATTATGCTGCTGCCGTTCTAAACTTTAATGTTTTGTCTATGGGAATTTTGGCTCCTGCAGCAGTATACAAAGCTTGAGTCAATTAAAAATTGTACAAGAAATACAGTCCTCTAAAGAGCCTAGGAAGACTAATTTTTCCAGGCTGCAGGGAAGATGTAGCCCTGCATTACCTTATATTGCCTGGAAATGGAATAGCTGCAGCACGGGTCAGCAAAGTGAAATCTTTAATTAGAAAGGAGCGATCTGACCAAAACCTTGCTTTATAATGTTCTTCACATAAATTCAAAACCAAATTTAAAGACAAAAAAATGGGAGGGGGAAATTTGATTTTTTGTGGAAACTTCAATTTTCTTGTGAGAAAACTGCATTGCCATTATGCTCTATCCAGCTTTGAGGGGGAACACATCAGTCCTCCTTTGAAGAGAGCTAAGCAAAACAAACCACAAAATTTAAATGCTTGGTGCAGTGTTGAATTGCTACAACTCGTGCATTATCTGAATATCACCTGCCAATTACCTGCTTTTCTTCTGTCTTCTTCTGTCCCTGTAATTTTATAGGCTGTAATCCTGACCCTATCTGGGTTGCTGCCATTCATTTCCTTTGAGAGAAGGGACTTCACCTGCTCTCTGTTTTAGTAGTGGTGGGTAGAATGCATCTTAGCCATCACAAAACTTCTCTGCAGTGCTTTTCGGTTCCTTCTAACTCTGGTTTCAGTCCTCCCATGTTTTGCTGGTTCTGAGAGGGAAAGTCTCTAAGGAATCGTAAGAGTAAATCTGAGACTTGTTCTGTATTTTATACAGTAAATTCTAAATACTCGTGTTGGAGTAGTGTACAAGGAACTTCTTTCTTAACTCATGGGGGCATGCCCTATTCATAGGGAATTTTTTGTTGTGTTTTTAGCATTGCTGGTAGGTGTTCTGGAGATTTGGTGTTAAAGAATGGCTTTGACAATTTAAAGTCAGACAGATCCCCAGCTTCATGAACTAAGCTTAACCTGGTCATAGACTTGGCAGAGGGAATGTGATATCACCCATGAAGGGAGGMCCTAGGTAAGATTTTTCAGTGTTCTACTCACTTAGTTTACTAACATACAGTTTTTTGGAATCTTCCTTCCACGCAAATTCTGTTTTGTAGTTTGAGACTTTGCTCAAACCCTTGCAGCTGTAAAAGCTGGGTTGCTCGAGGCATCAGCACACAGCAGGAGCTGGGATGGGAAATGGAAAATAAGGGGCTCCACCTTGCTTTGGAGACTTCCTTCTGCCACTGTGAGTGACTCACATCAGTCCCACTCCAAACCATAAAGAATATCTGCACATTGTTAAGGGAACACAAATAACCAAGGTTTGTCAGTTGTTTTGGGCTCTTTAGACCACAAGAGTAACCAAAACATGAAGTCTTGCCTTCAGAGGCTCCCAGGGTACTGAAACTGGGGTAGCCTGAGGAACAGCCCAGCCTCTGCAGAATGGGCAGCAAGGCACACTTGTTGTTAGTCCCCCTTCTCAACTGTTGAAGTTTCATCCAAATTTCTGTTACTTTGGCAGCTATTTTGAGGCTGAAATGCTGCTTGAGATTGAAGAATTTTGCAAAACCCATATCCTGAAAAAAACATTTCAGCTTTATTCACAGAAAATTAGCCTTTTGGTGCTTCACATTCTCATGATTGTTCAGCTCTTGGTGTCTCTCTGTACCTGCTCTTCTGTCTTCTTGGTTTTCTCTCTTTGAGAGCTGATGGCCTTTGTGAAATACAGGCCATTAGAACACCCCACAGTCCCTGCACTCCTCCCTGATAAGAGATGGTGTTAATTCTCCAGTAGGAGCCGTGGAAATTCATGTTCAGGAATCAGCCAGAGCTTTCAAAAATCCCAAAAGCATTTTCAAGTGTAAGTAGCTCTTTTCAGGGTTTCTCTCGGCACAGGTATAAAGAGAGCCACTTCCTTTCCTGGGACATAGGTGCTTTATCTTGCCATAAGAGAATCACAAGGAAGTGAAAATTCAAGCTGAGTTAATAACTGTGCTTAATAAAGCAAAGAGAGACTTTATTTACCAAATCTGGAAGAATATGGGAATGTCCAGTGCTGAGGAAGAGGGCTCTCCTGCAAGCCTCCAACCCACACGGCATCCCAGCATCCTGCCCTTCTGGACTGGAACACGTTCTCAGAGGAGAGCAGCATATGCACTCCTTCACTTTCAGCACTCTCTGGTTTACAGTGCATTGCATCGTGTTTATCAGCATGATGTTTATGGATTTTAGGAGACTGCACAGTGATGTCAATTATTTTGCAAACCAGCTTTTATTTTCAGCCCCTGCAGTTTCCCATGGAAGCTCACACAGTCTGCGTAGTAGTATGTAGTAAAGCAAAACATTTATTTTTGTTCCTTATAAATCTACTCCCTGAAAAGTCATTGGCTGCCCTAGGATTTTGTGCAATGTGGAATCTTCTTGTCACTGATAGTTGTATGTCTATCTACTGTCTCTTCTTTC
>QVAJ01000113.1:33761-49783 GCA_003546035.1 Mixornis gularis | reverse complement strand
CCTAATGCTCTGTTACCTCTCGTGAGTCATGAGTTTGCCTTCAGTGTTCTGTATGAGGACATTGGGTTCTCCTTCCAAATTAGTTTAATAACTATTGGCATGCGTGTACATTGGCAGGTTTCCCCCCCAGTTGGATTACACAGCATTTGCTGACACTGAGTTTTGTCTGCTGGTTTTCTGTTCACTTACCCTGACCCACAAGAGCCCTCTGTGACTCTTCAAACTCACTTTCATGTTTCAGTATTAGGAATATGTGGGTAAAATTTATCATCTCACCCATCACCCTGAATTTCATTGATCTGCAATGTGAGGAGCACACATTTCACCTGTYGAAATTAGAATATTGAGAACTTGAAACTATTTGAAAACCTCTGGGAGAAGAGCCATTTTTAATCTTCAGCCCCTGATRTGTCTTATTTAGTTGTCAGTCTCTTTTTATCCACAATGAAATCTAAAATTAACTTTTGGAATGGGTAGGTGTATCTTGAGCATTCACAAATCCCTCCACTTATTTGTCAGTGGTAAAGACTTCCAAGAGTTTTTCTTATTTTCAGAACTGTGTACGCACACATCAAATTTCCTGTATTAGTAGGTGATTAGCAATTTTTCCTGGAATTTCATCTCTTGCTGGGAAGTAATGTGAAATAGGAATACTTTCCAATTAAATGCTATGTTCAGTTAGCTGTCAGTCTGCCAGGCTTACTGATGTGAGCTGCCACCGTCCAGCTCTGCCCAGAACAGACAACCTGTTCCCTCTGCTGCTCCTGTGCTGATCAGGGTTTTCCCTGATCAGGGTTTTCCTTCTGCCCCACAAATGCCCATTTGAATCTGGCAGAATAACCCTGTGCACGCTTTTGTAAGTAAAGCAATGAATCCAAAGCCAACCAGATTGAGAGGATTTGTCCTCTGCAGTTCCTGTTTGGCAGCCAAGTGTCTGTGTCTGAAGGGAGTCTGTCTCCACGTCTGGACTGTGGTTTTGCCATGTCATTTCTCATTTGCATCAAGAAATTTTCCTCTTTATGCACTCAAGGGGTTGCCTTGGACTCTCAATACTGCCAGCTTTTTCCTCTTTAAAGAGGGGAAAATCCTATAGAGGCAAGTAGGATAAAGTTAGCACACTAGAGGGGGAAGTGYGGGCATGTGGAAGAGCTGCTGTGTGTGGATCTGGGCGAGGGGGCTGGTGTTGCCAGTGAGGTTATTGGGGGGCAGTGGTCCCACTGTGGGCTGTGGAGCGTGTCAGTAGAAGCTGGGCAGGAGCGAGCCAGGAGTCAGGAAGAGCTGTGCAACCTTTGGGATGCACAGACTGTGTAGTGGCAGGATTTTCTGATCTGTCTGATCAGAAGACATTCCTTTGCTTACASCATGTCTCCTGAGCGGCTGCTTGAGTTGAACTTTCCGAAGCAACCCACCTGCATTTTTTTTCTGAGTGTTGTTAGCAATTCAGGACCCAGAAATAGCAGCAAGAAGCATAAATAAATTCCTTCTTGTGGCTTATTTTTATTCCATTTGTCAACAACACGAGTGTTTCCCTTGTACCTGCCTGACGTAGATCCTGCAGAGAGGAATGAGTCTGGGTTTTCATGTTTAGCCTGTCTTTAACCTCAGATCRAAGATGTTTAATTTTAAGGAAAGAGCTTCTTAGCTAATAACTTCATTTTGAGATCTGGAGCCTGAGCTCCTGTCACAGCTCATGTTATCACTAGAAATAAAGACTGTGCCTTACAAACTCAGTCTGGCAGTTCTTGATTCTGATGTGGGACAGGAGCTTGCTTGTTCTTCCATGGAGGTCTTAAATACATGCTTTTATAGCTCAAATTACCTGAGACTATTCCATGTAAGAAAAGAAGGATGAGTAGGGGTAGAACAGTATTCAAACAAGCAAATAACCACGTGCAGGAAGGTAAATTATTCTCCAGGTCCTTTGTAAGTGGGGAAAAAAGGTAAGGAGCTGGAGGAGATGTCTTCTAGTAGTAAGGGTGGTGAGGCACTGTCATCAGTCATCCATGGCAGCTGCTGAGGCTCCAAAGTCACAGCTTTTCCAGACAAGGCAAGTGCAGCTGCTTTTACACAGGACAGATGTTCTCATTAGCACATAAAAATGAAGCTGCACTCTCATCCCTTTCATCTTCTCAAAGGCTGAACACCCTTTTTGCACTGATTTCACTCCATGAGGAAGTTCTGGGTTGTTTGGTTTCTCTTGTACAAGGCTGTCTCCTTTGTCACGAACTCCCCTGTATTCTTCATGTCCTGGTATCTTGGTGCATGCTTATGTGGAAGTGTGGTGCTGTTCTTTTTGCYATTTCAACTTTTGTTGCTCTGTCAGCACAGAAAACAGGCACTGTGTCAACAGAACACTTCCCCTCCAGCTGCTGGGCTAAGCCTGTGCAGGTGTGCACACATGCACTCCCTGTGTTTGAGCTGGGAAATTCCCAAATAAATTGAAGTGACAGTGCAGCAAAAGATCCTGCCATGAGTAAGAGCGTCAGAACAGCTCATGTGTCCTTTACCAGTCTGTCCTGCTTTTCTGGTGCCTTGGTGTTGTTATCAAGTATTTCATCATGTGGGAAGCACGGGAGTGTGGAAGGGAAAGGGATAATGAAAATATCCCTGTGCATGGAAAGTGGAACTGCCACAGTGCAAGCTAAGCAGTGACCTGGAGATGGGGTGTTCTGAGCCACCAGGGATAGGTGCTTAGCCTCTTTGGAAAGAAAAGTTCTTTACAACATGTGTGAGGCTGCATGGTGCTGCTTTTATACACAGGTTGCAGGATGGAATGGACTGGAGAAGCTCCTGTGTCCGTGAGCTCAGAATTCCTTCAGGGCTTTGGCAGAGTGCTGAAAGAAATGTCTGAAAAAACAGTGGGAAAGGGTCAGTTCCACCTTTGTCCAATCATCCACTGTCTGCTGCAATCAGTACTGCAGCAAGGACCAGAAGTGTGGCTGTGAAACCCCACAGCTCCTGAACAGGTTTCCTGTTCTCAGATTTGCTGCTCTAAACCCTTCTACCACATCAGGAATTAACCCAGGCTTCCACCTACCAAATGTTTAACATTTTGTTGTGACAAGAGTCAGGTGATRCTCCGGTTGTTAAACTGGAATTACTCTGGAGGCTTGCCCACCCTTAATTATCTGATTGCAAGTTGAGCTTGATGGCTGGTGATCCTTGAACCGATTATGCAGCAAATGCATYTCAGCTCCAAGGATAAAGCACCTGGGGATTGCCAGAATTTGAACAGCATAGGTGAGACTGTATTTGCCATACAATAGTAAAGACTATAATTTTGAAAGTGGATCCAGTTTTCCCAGGTGATCAGTGGTCAAATTCTGCCCTGACATTCCAAGCAAGCAAGACCTTTGTGTGATAATGCCATGTGGATGAGATGTTCTGGAGGTCACAAACGTGATGTACTTACGTGGCCACTAACACAGCAAGTACTGAGCTATTTGGGAATACCTCTGAGGAAGACCTGTTCTTCAGAGATATGGCCAAGGTGATTCAGACATCAAAAGAGTTAGTGAAAAGCTTTTGGTGTGCTCAGCTGAAAACAACTAAGAGTGTGTGAGATTTTTTCCTGCTTTTATTTATAGGAGGTTTTTTATTAGCCAGATAATGTACTGTTCTCAGATGTCCTCTRACATCTGTGGAAAAAAAGAAATGTTTTTCAGTTTCAAAGTTGTGATTTGGCAGTGAAATGAGTGGGAGAGGGTTCCTGTGTTCTGCTGTTTTCATCCACTGTCGTGCTTTGCAGACAGGCAGCTGAGCAGTGCTTGGGGGTGGGTATTCAGGCTCTAAGCTTCTCCTATTAATTGCTTGTTTTGTTTGCCTTTTTTTTTAATTTCTGCCTATTTTATTAAGTGTCCTGGTGTAGACTATGCTTGTATTTTTGGTCTTTATAACAATGGAATCACTTTCTACTGTATAACATCCAATTCATTATGAATCCCTTTTCTTTCTCACGTTTTGGGAAGGCTTGGGGATGGTCTCACTGTAAGGGCACTGAGGCAGGCAGAACCTCTGCCACAGGGGAGACAAGGGGGACTTGAGCCAAAGCAGGAGGCTCCCCATGTACAGCACTGAAAGAAATACAGGCAGAGTTGTGCAGGTCACCCTCCAGGGAACCTCTCCCAAGCTAGGCAGAAATGGGAGCAATGCYACTCTGCAGTATTCGATGTGGCTTTCTATTTCCTTAACAGCCTTCTAACTCACTTTACCCTGCCCTCACTTCAACATTAATGATTTTATCTCTGCAAATTWTCTTGAGAATTGTTAAATCAAGTGTTACTGTGTGAGAATGGGCTGCAGAGCAAAGATCTGATTTCCATCATTGCCCAAAACGAATTCATTTTCCTCGGTGCAATTGTTTTGATTTCAGAATAGATTTTAATATGTCCTTGTTAAAATTCGGCATTCTGTTTCATGTCCTGCTGAATTGTCCTTTCTGCTGTGTGCTACATCAGCTGCTTGTTTTATCATATTTCCTTACCACTGCCCATGTTTGAAGGTGCAGTCTGTCTGCAGCATGTCCTCTTTGACACTGACAGAATCCGTTTCTCTTTTTCCTGTGCCAGTAACAATCATTACATAATAGGTCCTCTTCACTTTTCCACATGCTTGGTGTTTCAGTTTCTTTTTTCATTTAATTTCTGGATTTGATGCACCTCAGAAATTTTTGCAACGACTGCAGAAAAGATAGTGGTAAATATRACGTGTCCATGCTGAAATCCATCCATAAGTCATAGAAAATTTCTGGCTTTGTTCTTTGCAGTCAATGTTGGCACGAAGGTACCTTGGTCTTTGGCTTTCAGAATTCTTTGGATCTGAGAAAAAAGGGTCTGAAAGAATCTTGGGATTTTTAGTATAATTACCTGTTTACTCTGCAACAGCTTGAGTGGGGAATTTGAAATGCCCTGCATGACAAAATGTTGCCCAGCTTGAGAGGTGGCCCATGATGAAAACCAGAGTATTTTGGTATTAAATGGGATTGTTGGAGRCACATAGCTTATGCTTATATTAATCAAGTATTTGCTGGCACACAAGTCCTGAATGAAAAAGCAACAAGTGGACTATTCGTCACCTTCCCCAGTAAGCTGTTCCAGAAGTTAAAGTTTTCTCCAAAACACATCATCAAGGTTGTGATCACCCTCAAAGGGCCCAGTAACTGGTGAGAAACTGGTTGAAGATCTTCCCAGTTCTCTGCAGTGACCCCTTGACCAGACTGGTGGTTTCCAAGCATTTTGGCATCCATCCCATAAGCTTCCCTGCACCCACCCAACTTTCCTCTCATCATGGGAGAAGTGAGGGTAGAAAACTGCTCAAGTCAGCATAAAGGGGTTTTGTGTTGGTGGAAAACTGTGTCAGTATGTGGGTGGCTCACAATACTGTATTTCTCCAAATGTCCATTCTGCCAGAGCAGGCATTCCTGTTCTTGTGGGACAAGGAAGGAGCTCTGGCAGTAGGGAGTGTTTCTGTTTTCTACCATTTCTTCGTATTTGTGCCTTGGTTGTTAAGCTGGGCCTGGCAGCAGCTCTGTGCTGCCACATTCAGAAGTTGGCCACACTCTCCAGGTACAGCCCTGGGCAGAAATGCAGGGAAATGAGGGCACATTGTGTGGCTGGGGACACCAGTCCTGTCCCAAACTCACATGTGTCCAASCACCTGCTTGTGCTACAGAAAGGTAAAATTTGTCCTGGGCTTTTCAGTCACAATAGCCTGGAGTGGGAAATGAGGAGGTGGGACTGTTCTGCTTAATCCTTCCTTTTGCTTTTCCATCCATCTCCTCTGGGCTCAAAGACAGTCTGCAGCCAAAGAGGGCTGGTGGCTCATCACACCAGCTGGATCCAGATCCATGAGTGAAGGGAAGATTTAGAACTTCAGTTGCAGACGCCGAGCCRGTTGTGCCAAGTGTGTCTGATATGTGCCATGATTATCTTGCTGTGGGCTAGTAGAGAATTTATGTCCTAYGTTCCTTGGGCTTGGATGCTTTTTTCCCATTATCAATCTTTAATTCATAAAGACTTTGAGTCCTTACACTGCAGAAGCTGAGGAAAGCAATATTAAACTTCCCATCTGAGGACCATATTCCTTCTCTTTTTGGGAGTGTGGCTGTGCATTGGAAATGCAGGCAGTGGAAGCCAAGTGAATAGAAAGAAGTCAGGAGACTTGAGAAGTTGTCTTTGTTTTGCAACACTCTGCCCAGGGGTTTCCCTCAGATGTTGTAAGAGCAGTGAGCCTTGGGGTTGCAGTTGGTGATGCTGCCCTGAATCACTTTTCTAGGCAAAAAAATTCCAGGCTGAACTCTTGCTGATTCAGCCTTCCCTTTTCCCTGAGATGTTTCCTAGGAATGAATAAGAGCAGAAACCTGTACTGTTGGGTTGATGCAAATAATTCCCATGGAACAAGGGACCTTTTCCCCCTGATCAATGCTGTGCGTGCAGCCTGGGGTGGCAAAGCACAACTACGCTGACGTTAGGGACAAAACTTACTGGAGAATGACCCTTTTTTTACAAAAGGATTTACCTAATGTCTRGCTTCCCTGTGCTTCCTGCATCCATGCGCTCAGTTGTTCACTCTCCTGGCTCRAATGGCAGCATTTATCTCTGGGTAGGCCAGTGAATCTGGAGATGCCACAGCTGCCCCTTGAAAAGAGGGTGGCAGGAGCACGAGAATGAATTGGTGCTTCCATGGTCTTTGCAATTYGGTAGGGATCAAAAGGGATGGAAAAGAGACAAGTGAAATGGCAAGTGTGGATATYTCAAAGGAGGTAAGAGAAGCTAGGGAAGGAAAGCAGCAGCTGTAGTCCAAGGAACAAACGCAGTGAAAGTCATGGGCAACGCAGCAAAATAGACAATCACCTAGATCTGAGCTGCTGGAATCTTGGGTACCCTGGCATTCCATTAGCACTGCTCTGAAAGCACCTGGGACTTGAACTCCATTGCTGGGCCTCACTGTCTGGACAAGGCTAAAAAAGATCAGTGGTAAGGAAGATTTTAGCAGCAACACTCAAGCTACARTGATGCCAGGATGGCGTGGTTGAGGTTGGGACCCTGTGTGAGATGTGTCACTTTCAGGTRTAAAGTACACAGAGATTGTGTACAGCTCTGAGTCCCCAGGGGTAGGGGCACAACTAAAACAGAGACAGGCTGARGGTGTCAGCAGAGACAATGTGTGTCTTTAGAAAGGGCTGTGGTGGACCACAGAGCTGTTGTGATGTGTGAAAGGCAGGTGTGCAAAAATCAGCAAGGTGATTGAAGGAAAAGAGAAAGATCTTGGTCTTTGGGGTGGAAAGATCTCAGGGTCTGTGRTTTCTGCCAGACCCTCTTTATGAAAGAGCCAACTTCACGGGATCAGTCTAGAAACTTCCCTTTTCCAACCTTCCTGATTGCCAAAACCAGAATGAGAGAATCTCAAAACTATTGCCTTCCTGTGGGTTTATTCTTTCCTCTGAAGCTGCTGCCAAAATTCCTCACTTTGGGTGTTCTTAACTGGAATGCTATGAACATGACCTAAATCTTCCCACCCAAAATCATACTTCCAAAGCAGGAAGGATGTCACTGTTTTTCACAGCCCTTTTTTTTTGCATCTGCCTTCAAGAGAGGAGGAAACATCCAGTGCTTTCTTCCTCACAACAGAGGTACTTCTAATGCTCTGCTCTTATGGTTTTGTGTTGCCATGGAGCATTTTTGTACCTTTCTAATCTCTGAACACAACTGAGTCCCGTGTCTTCTAAAACCATGTGAGCAGGCACCGTCTGGGCTTGGATGCCCACAGAGGAGAGTGTGCAGTGCTGTGCCACACAGCCTGGGCTGATCAGCATGAGCTCTTTGATCCTCTCTGCTGAGATCTGTGGTGTAAGTGRGGAATAAAATGCAGCTGAACTTCCCAAAGTTGTATTGAAAAGGTGTTTCATCRGTTTGGCCTTTCAGGTGAGGCAGGGAGCTGGGCAACTTGTGCATGACTGCAGCAGAAGCAGGTTGGATCTGTTTGCCAGACCACCDAGCCCAGAAAGCTTTGAGGAATGTAAAGGAGACCAAAGTGCTTTGTGGTTTATCATCAAGTTTACTAAAAATACTAGGGCTGCAAAATTATCAAGATTTTTATGTTGTGTTATATCCTACCTTCTCATCAATTATTTTGGAATAATGTTAGGGGGGAATCACAAATTCAAGAAAAACACAATTCAAGAAAGTCAAGATGAGTCCTGATTAGAGAGATTAATTTCAGCAAGGAACTAGGAAGCATTAAACCCAAAGTGGTTTTGTATCCAAACATASCTTTAGACTCTAGAATGCGAACAGCATGGTTTCTTTTGGATGCATTAAAATGGAAATCAGACCTGCTTCTTCAGAACCGATTGATGCTGTTTTACATTTGTGAGAAAGAGCTGTTTGCCTTAGTGAGAGAAGCTGGGAATAGCCATGGTGAGGTTGATATTGGTTTGGTTCATCACAACAAGTTTAATCTAGCTAAAAAGAGTGTGGATGYTGGCCTTTACATGGAGATGGCAGGTGGGGGGGAAAATCCTGGCACAAATGGGTATTGTCAGTTCTAAAGGTAAGCTGGGATAGCACACAGAAACTTCTGGCTGAGCTTAAACTTGAAGTGGGAGTATCTGGACATAGAATTTCAGCCAAAATCATGAAGCTTCAGCTTCATTTCCATGAAGTAAGAAGGTACCATAAAGAACAATGATGGACCCCCCAGCTGAGCAAACACCCAAGCAAGGGGAAATCCAGGACCTCCATGGAATGCAAGCACAGAATGAATGTCTAAGAACCGCACATGATTCAGACTAGTCATGGATAAAAAATGGAAATGAAACATGAAAAAAAGAAAAATGAGTAGAGGAAGGAAAAAATTTTGGCCTCAAAGACYGAAGGAGAACAGCTGTGGAGGAAGCAGAGATGATGTACTCGAAGGAARTTGTGTAGGTTTGTGCTATGGCCCAAATCCTGAATTAATGCCTTAACTCAGCTTTTAGTAAGACTGATATATAAAGTTCAGGTTAGAGTCTGTAGTAAAAATGTAAGTGTGGTAAGGTAAATTTAACCTCTGGAATAGAAGCAAAATTTAGGCTAATTGTCAGGAAAATATGATGGTCCCTGAGTGAGCTCTTTTCTTGGCTACTGAAAAAAATGGCACTTGCAACTGCAGATGGATTTGAAGAGATTTTTTTTTTTTATTAATCTGTAAATTTGGGGACAGAGAAGTAGCAGATACACTGCCTATCTTCAAAAATGGGAAAATCTCCTGCCCTGAAATTTATACATGTACTAATTTTCTGCTAAATGTATCAACTCTTGGCATGGGAGAGGAAGGATGACTGAGGGTGGGGAGGCAGTGGAAGGAGGATAAAGAAAAAATGTTCACACAGACACACACAAGGGAAGTAATTTCAGAACTAATTATATTTTGTAAAAAGATTAGTAACTTCTTATAGGGTAATGCTATGGACATAACCAAGACTCAAACAAAATGCTGATCTGTAACCTCCATAAGGGTCTTCTCTTCAGTGACAGAAATAATCATGGAAATTACAAGATAAAGATGGACCAAGTTAGGCACCAGGAGGATTCAAGCCAGGACTGACCTTATTTATTATATTCCTTGGTTATAAAAGTTTGGCCATGAAGTTTGCAGATGACACAGCTGGGACTAAAGTCATTGCTATGGAGGATTGCTTTGTAAAAACTGAATTATGTTTCTTTGATCTGAGAATTAAAGGCAATGACATCAAGTATCCAGTTGATTTTTTAGGATAAAAGGAGAAAGAACTTCTGCAATATCATGGGAAGTTATTTCTGGGAGAGGGTGGAGTAGGAGGGATAAGGATGGATTGTCTCTGTGACTCAGACATAAGATGACCTTGTAAGGCTTTAAGTTCTTAGTAGAGACAAATTTCAGGTATTAGGATGATTGTAGAATCTGTTTGAAGACCCCATTTGAAGTACTGTATAMCGTTTTGATCCCTGCTGTTTAAAAGAAATTAAATACCTAAATAACCTGGAATGTTGCAGGATTCCTAGGATGGCCAGGTCAGCCTTCAGAGGTTCATTTCCAAGAAACAAAAAAGAGTGAGGAGTTTTTGCTGTTTAAGCCTAGCCAGATGATAGGTTTACAAAGCRGGCCAAGTTTCTCTATAAACATATAAAGAGGGTGCTTCCTTCAGTTTAAGGTCATTTCTGAAACCAAAACTAATAGCYCATTAATAGGTGGAGCTGAAAATTGCCAAAACTTTTACGACCATTCTGAACAGCTTTCTGGGAGACTTGTGAGGTTGCTCCTTAAAAGAGKAGATAATCTGAGGGTAATATTAGAATAAGGGGTGGGAATTTTAATGGCACCAATGCTTGGATTACCAGGAGAGCTTGTTGTGGTAAGAAAGGGATGGAAGGTACTTAACAGTGCTTAATCTTTGCTCTGGGATCCTATTAGTCACCCACTGAAGTCAGGGGGTTCCTGTTTTTCTCCCTGGTGCAAGCTGATTTCTTCATCTGCTGCCAGCCCAAGACTTGGGTGACCACTGGAGCCAGGGAGACTGCGGTGGGCTGGTTCTTTTGCTGGAAGAGAGGCTCTGATGCTCCGTGATCTGCCTTACACATGCGCTTCTGGCGTGGCAGATGGCCGTATTGCAGAAAAAAAGGGATTTTTTTTTCTCTGCGACTGACGCCAGCTGCAGTGTGGAGCACAGACACATCCCAGCCACAAGCAGGGAGTTCCACCTGAAGAATTTCCTTCTTTTGCCAAGCAAATAGAGAACATTTTTTGTCTCCAAGCATCTCTTAACCTGGTGACTGGAGACCTCTCTTTTGGCTAGTATTAAGAAGGGGGGCTCTGTCTTGGAAACTCATCATCTGGAAGTGGTAGAAAAGAGGAGAACTGGAGTCTGTAAAAAATTTACTCAGCTGCATAGGAAGCACAATCAGCCTCTGGCTTCTTCACATACAGTCTTTCCATTTGAAAGATTTCTTACTTTTCCTTTTTTACTTCCTATTTTCTGAGGAAAAGAGAGCATGAAAAGCAATTCTGAAGCATACTATGCGTTCCTACTTTGTCCCTGCTTTGTAAACCCCTGTGTAAGTTACTTCCTTTTTTTCCAACCACGTACAATARGGAATTAAATCATACCCTGAAGAATGCTGTCACTCTCCTGGCGGCTTTAGTTTGTACTCTGTGCTTCCCATTTTCTAACCTGTCCAAGTACAGGCTTCAAGAGAAAAGCAGTATTTCAAGAAGTGAGAAGATCTCCTCAGCCTAACTTGTTTAAGCAGATGAAATTAGGTTTTAATTATTTTCCTTGTGTTTTATTGAACATAATTATGAGGCAGCCCAACTTCCATGTGCCTTTCTATGACCRATGGCCTTACTACATGGTGTGAAAGAGTTGGCACAGGATCCACATCATCACAACAAATTGTGCAGGACCAGTTGTGCAATAATGCAGAAAGACATGGATGGCCACAGACAATTCCAGCTCTTCTCTAGGCCTCTATCAAGATGCTGCTGAGATCTCCAAACACATTTTTTTTTTATTCTCTCATCCCCATTGGGTGAACTCCCTTTTCATATCCTGAAATCAAAGAGAAGTGTCTTAGAGAAATGAAACAAAAAATAGAGAGAGCGTGATTTCCATGTGACTCGAATTATCTCATTGTTCAGATGAGGGAGAACACTGCTGTCCTTTTTAGGGATTTGTGTGCATTTTGCTGACTCTGGTGAGTTAATTTTGCCTGTCTGCCCAGTGCCCACCCTGCCMTGCTCTGGCTCCCTGCTCAACAGGACCTGGGGAGTAAATCAGATGGGTTAAGACAAGAACAGGGAGGTCACTCACCAATTACCGTCACAGAAAAACAGATTTRACCTCAGAATGATTCAGTTAATTCATTGCCAGTTAATTCCAGAATGAGATCGTGAGAAATAAAAATAAAATTTTAAAAAATCTTCCTCCCACCCCACTTTTCCCAGGCTCAGCTTCACTCCTGACTGTTCCCTGAACAACACAGGAACAGCTCCTGATGTCTTCTCTAAGAAGCTCTCTCACCCCTGAATCCCTCACGAAGGTCAACCATAGTGACTGCAGCAAGAGGCATTAAGTTTAGACTCTCTTTGGCAATGACGAGGCCTGATCTGAGCTGCTCTTACAGTTTTGATCTGCACAAACTTTTCTGGGATCTCTAGTACCTGCTGTGTTGCAGCTGTAACAGACTGCTAACAACTCCCAAAGATAGGCAAGCCTTTAGCCTTTATTTCTAAAATTCTAAAAATTTTAAGTCTTAATTCTAATGAGCTGTGTCCTTAGGAAGGCCCTTACAAACTGCATCACAGTTAAGCTCTGCCTTCTCTGATGGGGAACACCTGTGGAGGTGTCWCACATTTGTTTCATGCAGGCCTCATTGCAGAGAAGGCCAGGAATGGTGCTGGGCTGGAAATAAGGCAGAAATATGAAAGTCTGCAACCAGAATGTCCATGAGCAACCTTCAATAGCAGGGCAGGATGTTTCCCTGCATTCCCCTGAAATCTTTCTAAATGAAGCACTTGTCAGCCTGTATGAGTTATCACAGCTCTGCTGAGGCTGTTGCAGGAGGACCTGGCCTTGCATGTTAAAAACTGGGAGGTTTTTTTAATAGAATTTTTCTGTCTTGGGAAGTGTTGTTCTCACCAGGAAATGAGGGGGGTTTTGACACCATCTGACTGAYGGCCCCATGTCAAATCATCTCTCTGTAGCTGACAGTGCTGGGAAGAAAGCTGGGAGACAAACACAAGACAGAGGCTGTTTAAGCATCTCCTGGCACAGATTCTTCTGCTGATTCACAGACCAGCTCTAGGCCTGGGGGAAGTTCAGTTGTAGGTATGGATAAAAGTGTTACTGTTTTGCTGGGATCTGCCATAATTTCCTTAGTAATCCCTTAGCTGCCGAGTAAAATAGGATTTTAGGATAATGCGTTGCCACAATTTCAAATACCCCATGCCTAAAACTCATAAAAATCTTAGATAATTGCATTTAAAATTTAACAGTAGTAATTTGTATGTAATGGATTTGAGCCATAAAAGGCAAGGTGAAACAGAGAATTTGGTCACGTCTGTTTGGTATTGTTTCAGAGCCACCAGCCTTTTTAAAAATAAACCCCAATGAATGCTCTGAAAAGGGCTTAAAAGTACAAGGTGATTTCCAATTTCAGTTGGCTTTTTTATTCCACCTCTTTTATGTGCTGTCCTGCAATCCTAGTCTTAGTCATTACATTACGGCGTATGAAGTATTTGAGACGTTTTCACGTTGAATAAACCCAAGGCCTGAGATTTAAACACAGAAAGTTTCTGTGTTTGAAGTGCACGGTGTGTTTTTCTCTTTCAGTACCTTTTGAGAGTCTCACCATCACTTGTGCTGTTTGATGCTGTTATCTATTTTGGTCACAAACTTTCATAAGCCAAAGGAGCCAATCATTTGTGAAGTTTKGATGGTCCCCGATTCTCACGTGTAGCTTTAGAGAAGCCACTGATGGCGAAGGGAGGAATGTAACGAATCTCATCAGGATCTGAAAGGGGAACCACTCGGGGTATCTTGCTGAAGTTGCTGATTTTTCTGTGTGCCCTAAGCAGTAAATCTCTTCTCGGAACAAGAACTCTGGCGTAAATGAAACGTAGCCAACTGAAAGGACACCTGTGCTAACTTGGATGCAAATGGTGAGCTGTAAGCAAATGCCTCCCCACAGGAATAACTCTTCCTGGTTTCTGTACTGTTTCCACTCTAGGTGAGACCCTGCAGAAATCAAAAACCCATCCCTGCTGTCATTAGCAGTTGTCATCCCAAAGTTATCCCTGTTGGCTGCAGTACCATTTCTGTGGTCTGTGATTCACGTCTGTCCTGTGTTTGGGTAGTACACCCATAATTAATTGTTTCAAACTGCTGTGGGCTTTGTTTGTTGAGGAAGAAGAACATTGAGTCCCAACTTGTCCAAGTGTGAAGAACTAGCAGTGGGTGTGGTGTTTTTGTGGGGTTTTGTGTGTGTGTGTTTGGTTGGTTGTTGTTTGTTTGTTCATTTTATTCTTTGACAGGATCCCTTAGACATTGTTCATTTGTTCATTTTATCCTTTGACAGGATCTTAGAGCTGGATCAGGGAAGAAGGGAGGTGAAATTTTGACATCTGGCTCTGCAAGTGGCTCGAGGAGAGAGGATTCTGCTTGATCAGACACTGGTGGTATTTTGGACAGGAGGATACCCGTGCCAATAGGACAGGCTCCRTTCAAACTACAAGTGAAACAGGCAGCTGCCACTTAACATCTAGAAAGGTGTCATCRGGGTTTGGGTGTGACATTGCGGTTTGGGGTTTGAGTGGGATGTGGAGATGGCATTAAGCACTTTGACTTAAAATTCAGTCTAATTTTGGGTCCCTGAGGATCAGTTTAGCAGAAGGCAGACTCTAAGGCTGTGTCTTTACTTTGTATGCATGAATTAATGTCTGTATTTAGAGCTGAGCTAACAGAGTGTCGCTAGCCGAGGCTGGGTGTGTCCCACTTTAGGGACAGAAAGAAARTAGGTACAGAAGTATRGTAGTGTGGAATAAGCTCTTTTT
Organism: Mixornis gularis; assembly: GCA_003546035.1. Classification (NCBI taxonomy): domain Eukaryota; kingdom Metazoa; phylum Chordata; class Aves; order Passeriformes; family Timaliidae; genus Mixornis; species Mixornis gularis. Next base: position 35,215 of record QVAJ01000113.1, on the reverse strand, counting down.
ATTTTATTTATAATCTAARTTTTTATGCATTTGTACAGAGGTTTAGAGATTGGCTACAGAGGTCGCTABTTCTTAACTTGGATGGTGGACATGACTATTTATCATTTCTTCTCTCAGAGGAGAAGAATGCAAACATTTTAAGAATAAACTTTGTTTACATGAAGGCTACGTGAGAAAAAGACAGAAGGCAGAAAACTTCAGGGCAACAACAGAGCACAGGTATGGTTGTTCTAAATCAGAGACCATTCTTCTCTGGTTTGTACATGCTGAGYGGGCAGGTCTTTGTGCACAAGAAGGATCTTTGTGAGCTATGTCAAATAATTACTGGCACTAAGAATGCTACAAAAGAACTGAAAATTAAAACTAGCAGTGRCCACTGTCCATAGATCAAATTCAAAGCAGAAATCTCTGTTGAATACCTCAGACTGCRCCAGTGTGTTAAATTACTGTGAAGGCTAATGGGTCAAGCATTTACAGACTAGGAAACTCAGCCTTAGAGCTGCCCCTGCATCTTTGACTTGGTTGCTGTGTACAGAAATCAGGGCAAAGTTTTATTTGCTGCTCATATTCTTACTCTGTTTGCATGCTCTGAGACTTTACTGCCTTTAGAGCAAGGGTGAGAATGTTGCTTAATTTTATTTTATTTGTTGGGGTGCAAATGACCTTTTCATCTCACCTGCAGCTATGGATCCACGTAGCTGTAAAAATAAGAGGCATCTCAGAGAATGAGGAATGTACCATTAGCAGCCACTTTTGAGATTTTGGGTTTGATTTTGCTCAGCAACACATAAATATGCTGTTTGGGGAGGGATAAAACAAACTGATCAAATTATCCTGAAGTCATCTCTAAGTCTACTGTCTGTCAGCTTGCAGTCCTCTGCTCTGTGCCCCACGTATRGTCCAGTTTCTGTGGCAAATATAGACAGACTAGATCTTCCTTTCTTACTGGATCAGATCCATCCCTCATGGATGGTATTTGCTGTGCAGCAAATGAGACCTGGTGTCCTGAGAATGTGTGGTTCACCTGCACACWGATAACCAGAATTATATTTAGCATTTGCAAAGCAGTTKGCATTCTAACATTTCCTTAACTTTRAATAGTCGAGCTGATGATGTGAAAATATTATCTTTTAAAATGTTTGGGTTTTTTACTCCTGTATTAACACTGTGTCAAGGTTTGACACAAATRCCAAGCACCCAGGAGCTCACCCTCCCCTGCCACAGCTGGGCAGAGAAGAGAAAAAGAATTCACATGGATCCCCACGGGCTGTGCATGGATCTCTGCATCCCTGTGGATCCCCACAGGCTGTGGGTGGATCTCTGCATCCCTGTGGGTCCCCACAGGCTGTGGGTGGATCTCTGCATCCCTGTGGGTCCCCACAGGCTGTGGGTGGATCTCTGCATCCCCCGTGGATTCCCACAGGCTGTGGGTGGATCTCTACATCCCTGTGGAT
>QVAJ01000113.1:2041-22647 GCA_003546035.1 Mixornis gularis | reverse complement strand
CCACTGCCAGAGAAGGGGAGGCCCTTTAGTGAAAGCAGACAAAGGGTAGAGAAATGTATTTTTCAAATGATAGCCTGTATCAAAGAACTGAGATATGCCTGTGGTTTTTAAGGGTGGTGGGCTTTTTTGGTTGGTTTTTTTCCTGTTTTTTTTTTTTAATTTTTAATTTTAAATTAAGGAAATCAACAAAGCAATGTAAGAACTAAAGTATAATTTTAATTGGTAACAACTTGTATGAAACTGAACACAGGACTGCAGACATATCTGCAAAACCTTGACTACATTCTCTGAAGTTACAATACATAGAATATAAAATTATAAGAGCAAATAGCACTTGCAACTGCCCCAGCCCACCCCAAGTAATCATTTATTTCCATCCAACTTCTCAGTTGCTTTGCTTTCCTGTGAAAGTCCATCCCCAGGGCTGTGACAAGCTGTGAGGAATGGTAGGAACGGTCACCCCCGAAGGTCTGGGAGGTAGGAAAGCAAAAAACAGAGCCCCTGGTAGAGCCTGTCCAGGCAAGGAGAGAGGAGGAACCAGGCTGTGAGGCAGCTRGGCTGTCCTGCAGCCACAGCCACCTGCTCTTCTGAGAGCACTTGACCTTTGCTGAGGTTTTGAGGTGTTCCTGTGATCTGCAGGTGATTGGATGTTCCTTTGGGTAAGCACTGCAGACAGACCCTGCAGTGAGCAGGTGCAGGGTGTCCTGCTTCCCTGCTAGCTCAGGTTTTCCCTGCCGTGGTGCTGGCAGTGCTTTGTGCTGGATGTCAGAGCTGTGTCTGTGGGAAGGGGGTGGTCAGTGAGGGATGCTCAGCCCTTCCCCATTTCATGGCAGGACCGTGTCAGCCCTGCCCTGTTTGCAACACCTGCTACACAGCACAGAAAAAGAAAATTCTGGGAACAGTTCTCCAAGCTTCCATCCTCTTGTCTCCACTCTGTGCTCACTCTCTTCAAATGCATCTTTCTACCATTAGCTCTCCTCTCCCACCTCTATTACACTCAGCAACCTCKCCTTTGTGCTGCTCAGCCAGCGGTGATCCATCCCCCCGTGGCATCGGCATGGGCTGCATCCCAGGCTCCCTGTGCTGGGGGTGCCTGGACCGTGGCATGGAGTTGGCATGGATTTACAYTGCCTGTACCTCACTGGAAAACTCCTTGTGCTCTGAACTACCCGTGAAGATGGAGCTTCCCTGGCACGTTTCTCTTGCTAGTGACAAAGCCATGGATGGGGCTGAGAAGCTTTTCTTGTGTTGTTTCTGCACCATTTCGTCCCTCTGCTGTGGACACGTTGTTTCACTGGCAGGTTGTGCCAGAAGGATATAAAATATCTTGTCTTTATGTAGCACCTCTTGTTAGAAGGGACCCAAGGGACTGACAGGTACCCAGTTCTGAAATGTAGCCAGCTGCAGAGTAGAGCTCCTCCCCAGCTCAAAACAGACTCAATATGGGACTTGTTTTTCCAGGATCTCAGAGTCAACCCCACAATGCATCGAGATTTTTTTCCCCTCCATCTTTTGCTTGTACTTTGTGTCCATCGGCAGCCATCCATTATTACCAAAGTTTGCTGTTCACTGTCACTGCAGGACACAAGCTYACTATGGCAGGTATTCCAGCAAGCTGAATTTCACCCAAAGAGAAATTGCAGATTCTTCATCCATGACCTAAGGTTTCCTGGAGGAAATAAGGGAGGAGCTGACTCAGAGCAGAGTTCTGCTACATTTTAAACAGGCCCCAATAAGTCTGATTCCTTAGCCAAATGTCCACCTTATCATTTTTCTTACAGTACAGTTTATCTCCCTTCTGCAGGAAAAAGGGTCTCGCAAAATTTATTGTGCCGTTCGCAGGTCCCATAGCTTGGTTGAGGAGGATTTGGTTGCCTTTGTAAAGCATCAGTGTAAAAGACTTGTCGAGTGTCTTCTCACGGTAGAGCTGAGCATAGATGAAGTAGGTGCCACTCTGCTGGATTATGAGGTAGTGCCCTAGGCCCTGCACCATCCCGTTGCAGTGCTTTAAATTCCAGTCCCAGTTCAAGTATTCYGCCTCTAGTGTAGAAGGCTCTTTTACTGAGGAAAGCACAGAGAAGATGGTGTGGTGATTAATTATGTCCAAGGATAACCTTGTTCTGTACATGAGAATGCTTTATCATCGTTTCCCATTCTCTCACTCCCCATTTGCTTCTTGACTTTCTAATAATTCTTATTGCCTTGTTATTCTAGTTGCTGTTATTATAATTATTATTGATCATTCTTTTTGAGTTTACTGACTTCTAAGAAGTGCTAGAAGGGGATTTCRTTCTTCCAGGAGAGGCTATGAAGGACCTCTGTGGCCATGGGTGGCTTGGAGGTGCTCCTTGCCAGGACAGTTTAGCTGTGGAAAGCACCCTGGAGATGGACAATCAAGACTGAGGGCTGGGTCTAAGCTGGCCTCTAAAAACAAAAAATTCCTAGGTGGGATTTCAGCTGGATCTGAGGATGATGAGGATTACAGTAATCTTCTTACTGGCTGCTGTGGTTATAGCCCTTCACTAGGGGAACAATCACTGGCTGAAATTAAATWTTTCATTGAATTAATTAAACCTCTCTGAAGGTCTCAGCTCTATGGAAAGAAACATGACCCAAATCACAGTAGTTCAGGTGAACTCACCACTGCCTACCCTTCCTCTGTGGCACAGCCTGAGCCAAACAGAGGCAACTGAGTTATCCCTGACTCCAAAAATGCATTTGGCAGAAGGTGGGGAGTAGCTAAAGTAACACTCTATGGGGTGTTACTTTAGAACTGCCCTGGGGTTTGCTTAGAGAGCTGGTGATTAAYACCCAGCAGCAGTAAATCTGGTGACCCCTGTGGATGCCTTGAGAGAGTGCCTAGAACAGAGGCTAGACAGAGTTAAAGAAATAAAGTAGGGATTTATTTAAAGGCTTTCAGAGGACACACCTTGGGCAGTACAAGAGCCCWSCYRTGGCTACACCCAAGATGGACCAGGGGTCATGAGTTTTCACACTTTTRTAAGTTTTGGTCCATTTCTATGTTGGGGTTAATTGTCCAATTACAGCCTCAGGTTATGAAGTCCCATCCTCCCAGATTGCTCTCCTCAATTCACTGCTGTTTATACTTTTTTGGCCTGAAGCTGCAACAGTGTCCTTGGTTCTGGGGCTGGAAAAGGATTGCTTTGTCTGACTGAGCTGTGAGAACTTGCTAACTCTTCATATGAAGTTCAGAGTTACACGCTAATGCARTACAGAATCTGGAAAACATGAAAGCTAAAACTGAAGGCATCAGTGCAGTGCTGGTTTCACAGGCTGTTTTTTGGGGAGGTGCAAGCAGCTGACTCACGCAGAGAGAGGCGGCTGCTGGCTGCCAGCCCTGGGTGCAGAGCTGGGCAGCTCCATCTCTCATGGCCACAGTGCCCTGGGGGCTCTGTCAGTGCTGACCCCTGTGCTTAAACAGGCACCAGGCCTGTGACACAGTCAGCTTGTGTCACAGCACAAGCCAGAAGTCAGGTCTGGAACCTCCACACTTACCATATCCATGTGCCCAGCATAACCCTGGTGCCTGTGGAAAGAAGCAAGGCTTGGTCAGTGTTTCTCCTGTAATTTTCCATTTCTCAGTGAGCTCAGTAGAGGAGCATTATCATTGCAAGAGCACAAAAGCATTCTCCCAGGAAGAAGAGTTATCTTTCTACCCACCATTACAARCACAAGCAATGTTTTGTTATGAAAAAACAGATGTTTTCCAACAAAGTTTGAAATGCTAAAAAAAATGGTCACCTTTTTTCATATCCATTTTGGTGGTATTTTCACAAATTTAAAAAAGAAAAAAAGACAACCAGTCAGCAATGACCTGCAGAAGCCCTGGAAATAGTTCTACATTCCTCTTGGTTGAAAGGATTTCATTCCATCCCTGGACTCAGCTCCTGTGGATGCTCACAAGTGATGACTCTGTGGACAAGGACTTGACTTAAGCCCAGTGCATAAACGTGGGAAGCTGCACAGCATTGTGCTAATTCACCCTCATTAAACCCATGAACYTTTCCTTCTGTGCAGAGTGGTTTGGAATCACTCAGGCAAATAAAATCAGYGCTATCACACCAGATAGGCAGTACAGGGAGGACAGCTGCTGACTTTTAATCCTTCTTCTCTCTAACTGCTGCACATACTTAGCTCAGGGCAACAGGCTTTCTGATACAGTAGTCAGTTCTGCAGTGCCTTTCCAGCCCAGGGAAGAAGGTGGGTGCCCTGGTGGGAAACTGTCAGTGGCAAGAGATTTCAGTCTATTCCCCTGACACACAGCTCGGGCTTTGCTCATGCAGCTCATGCTCTTCCTACACGGCAGCTCCATTCTCTCTCTGGCAGAGCCCGTAAAAAAACCCAGACTTGGGATCAGCTTACAGATACAGGGACCTGAATCTGCCTCACATCTCTCACATCTTTGATGAGTGCAAGCTCTGAAGTGCTTAAATTTGCTATTGGAGCACAGCCTCATTCCTTCCTCGGGAAGTTGCTGTCCTGAGTGCTGGGGAGGTTGTCGGCAGCCTTGCCGGGAAAGGCTTTCATTGCCCGGTCCAGCTTTCCCCAAATAATAGGAATCAACAGGAATGAAGGCACTCCTTTAACTTACTAAAGAAACTTTCTGTTTACTAAAGTAACTGTCCTGAAAAAAAGAAGGGAAGGAGTGGAATATGTGTGAACATCTGTGTGCTCATTGCCATCAGAGGGATGCAGTTGTGACTGTAGATCACAGTGCTGCTGCTTCACAGCTCCCAGAGAGATGATGGAAGCTGTGGGTTTTGGGCTAAAAGTGGATAAAAAGCAATTAATTTATTTGGGKTTTTTTAATATATATTTTCTTGTAGAGAACATTCCCCTCTTGTGGGAATTTAGCAGGAATTTAGCTTCATATTTTATTAAAAAAAAATCAGTGCCTTGTGGGATCAGTCCTCAGAGGGTTTCCTGGCATCATTATGCCCCAAGCAGCTCCCAGACCATGAGAACAAACTACCCTTCCTCTTAACAGAAGGGGGCTTTTTCCTTGTGTCTTCCCCTGAAGAACTGTAACTGGAGGGAGGTACATTACAGCAGGATACCTCAACCCAGCATCCMGAATTAGTTCTTGGCTCCTCCAGGGCACAGAAACACAGTTTGGAAAGCAGAAAACAAGAAGCTGGCCCTCAGCACATGAATCACTTGGCTCACCCTGTATTTCTGTTTAGTACTGTGTGTACAGWTAGAAAAAGCTCGTTGAGATTAGCTCATGAAATGCAAAACAAAACACTTGGCTCAGTAACTGTTTTTTGTGCCAGATTGGTAGAATCAAGTGTGAAAAGTGCCTGGTGAATTACCATAACTTCTCAGCCTCTCTAGTCCCTGCAGAGCATCATCACTTGATATCACATTGGAACAGAGCACATCATTGGTGGAGGAGAAGAAAAACCAGAGAAATAAAACCTGACCTTTTTTTTTAAGGTTAAGGAAATTAACGGAAAACACTGAAGACATTGAGGAATTGGTGAGACAATAAGGGATTGGTGAAAATATTATCAGCTGAAATCTTGGAAACTAAAGCATTAGCACTCTTCAAAGAAGAGAGAAATACTAGGTTGGAGTTAGCTGATAGCATCAACACAGCACTGTTAATAATTAGGAATACTACACTGCAGAGTTAAGAATTTTGATTTGTCCTTACCTGCTGCTGATGGAGCAAACAGAAGATTATGGGAACCAGGGCTGAAATAATAATCAACACAAACATGAGRGCATAAAAAGCCGGTCGCAAGCGCATGGATCTCCTGCTCTGTGGAGCATTCCCATCCTCCAGCATGGCTGGTGCTTCCATGATGCTGGTCATACAGCTGGAGGTGAAGATGAGAGATGAGGATGCAAACAGCACCAGGGCTGAGGAAGGCACTGCCGGAATTCCCGAGGTCCGTGTTGCCACAGCGGGACATGGACAGCATTTTATGCTGGCGATTTCCCCACGCTAATAAGGCCAAGAGGAGGAGCCACCAAGTTTCATCATCAGCCCGGGCTAGAAGGCAGTGAGTTTGTACTTCCTCACGAAACTGAGGCAGGCAGCTTTCATTTGGCTCCTGGCCCAGGAGGCCTGAAATGAAACCGGCAACAGGCTCCAAAAATCACCTCGCAATATCAGCGCCAGGAGTCAAGGTTAAAAACCCTCCAGGGAGCGCAAAGTTCACTGGATGAGGGATGARGAGATGAGGTACCGAGCACAGCGACCTCACCCTACCTGCTGCTGTCTCTGGAGGTGCCAGTCCTTGCTTTTTTCCTAGCTGAGGAGTCGGCAGCAGATGGGATCTGGTTCTCATTTTGACAGCRGTGCTGATGGCAGGAGGGCATTTTTCCAGTTCCCAGGGGACGTGATTCATACAGTAAAAGTGAAACTACACACGGTCCAAAATGTGACGCCACACAACAGTCTTGGCTGCAAACGGAAACAGCAAATGGAATCCAACTGCCAGCCTCCACTTCCCCCTGACGCCATCCAAGGACAAGGAAGATTAGGAAAAGAGCGGGTGTTTTGTAGATGGCTTTCAATTTGCTGTTTGAAATGAGTTGAGTTTCAAGGTCTTCCTGAAATAATTTTTAGCTTTTCACTTTCTATGTATTTCCTTACCTGCTTTTTTTTATTGTGGGAACAAAACTGTGATTAAAGTGTGGTGTGGAGAAGGAAAAAAAAAAAAAAAAAAAAAAAAGGCAAAGAAGCTTGGGAAGTAAAAAATAAATGTAAACTAAAAAAAACCCAAGCCAACTAAAAGAAATAGTTTAATTGTGAGCTGTGAAAGTAGTTTCTATTTTTTACATTCTGCACATTCTTTTGAGTTTTCCTATGAAAAAGTGCTCTTCATTGGTGTTTATTTAGAAAAGAAATTCTGATGTCACAAAGATGTGACTGAGAGATCTCTGGCATCTCTTCTGCACTCCCTTTCTGGGGATGGAATGCATAAAAAATGAACTTTTTAAACTTTACTTTTGGTTCTTCTCTGCCTCTTCCCAACCTGTGGGCGAAACCTCAGCTCTTCTGGCTGCATAAAACCAAAATTAAATATCTGTGAAGTGCTGGAGGCGAGCTGCCCGCCCTTCAGGGCACCCTTTAGGGCAGCTTTCGGGCAAACCATGGAAAAGGAAAGCCCCTGGGAGCCTCGAGGTTGAGGTGACCTTCCTGTGTCACCCCCGCAGCCTGTAAAGGTTTCCTGCCTGACTTGGTAGCAATATCACACAGCTGATGTCAAGGAGACAAGATACTTTCCACAAACTCCTTCCAAAGGAAATCATTTAAGGACTTAGCCTGTGTGGGGAGAGTTTTTGGTCAAACGCAGAGCTATTATTGCTATCACAAATAGAGCTCAGGGCAGAAAATGTCAGTCCTGGTATGCAAAGTTTGCCAGTTGCTTCAATAAATCCGGGGTTTAAATGGGAATGATCACGCRAGGGCAGGATCATACGGGACCAAAAAGGATCTGGAGTTAAATGCTTCCAAATATTGAACAGGCTAGACTCTACCTTGAGTCCAGCCAGTATTATATTTATTTTATATTAATGATATCATGTTACATTAAGCATGGATGCAGTTGCCTATATGACCCACTGTTAAGGGGCAGCACTGGAGGGCAGTGGCCAGGGACTGTAAATCTGCCTTTCCATCCTGTTATTTGTAAATATACTGCCAGTGTGTGGTGGGGAGAGAGCCCTGGCACTGCAGCCCTGTGCCAGCATGCCAGTGATGCCACAAGCCCTGTGCAGGGCTGCAGGAGCCTGGCAGGAGGCAGCAAACAGCATTTCATTCTGCAGGTCCCACCAGCTCAGCCAGGCTTGGGAGCAGTGAAATCACTCTTTAAATTAAGGCGCTCTCTCTCTACTTGCAAGGATATTTCTGGATGCATCTCAGCTGGATTGTGCCTACAGACCCCAGCAGTTCTTGTTCAGCCAGTGTTTAATGTTGTTGCTCTAGGTTAAAAAAAAAAGGGACTCAGGCTAAGCAGAGCAGAAGATGCAATCACAACCAGATTTGGGCTCATTCTCTTCCTCATTTCTCACACTTCTCAAAAGCAACCTTAGCTCTCAGAATGGGATTTTGCAACAGYGTGTAAATTGACAGGATGCCCACTGTATGGTGTTGTTGTCCTTCCTCTTCTTTTTTTTTTCCTCCCTCCTCACAGCCTGTTAGGGAGGTATGGAAACAAATTTAGTGTAGAAGCAGTTGTGCTGTGCGTGAAGGGACACAGGGACACGGTTTAGTGGTGAACCTGGCAGTGTTAGATTAATGGTTGGACTCCATGATATTAGAGCTCTTTTCCAATCTAATTGATTCTGAGGAGCAGGGTATGACTCTTACCTGCCTTTTTGCCCTTACTTCCTTTCTCTGGTATCTTTAGAACACAAGTATTTGGCAGACTTCACACTGGCAATGCCACAGCTCAAAATACATTAAGTTTATTTCTAGCTTTGAATTTCCATTATGTTGGAGGGCGTAGGTGCAGGTGTTTGGCTCCCTGCCAAGTTCTTAATCCAAAATATCTGTTCAAATGATTACAGGGAATGAGTATCATGTGCTCCACTGTGAACCTCACTTCGTCTGCCTAAGCCCAGCCCTGGGGACTTGTGGTAATGCCTCAGGCAGACTGGAAGTAGCAAATTTACCACATGCATTTTCGGGCAGGAACTTTCCATTACTCTTCCTGGCACTGTGATGACCCTCATTAGCATGTTTGTCCCAGCTCCTCTCGCTCAGCTGCCACCACATTGTGCTTTGCAGCCTGTCCTCTGGGCAGCCTCATAAAATATTTGCATTTTTCATCACCAAATAAGGCACCACCTGTATGAGCAAAGAGGTTTGCTTTAACCCAGAAGTAGGTTTCTCAAGCCCTGAGCAGCTTGTTTTCTATCAAAACAAAGATTACCCTATCTTTACTTTGTGGTGCAGCCTGCATTTATGTGTGTTTGTGGGAAGACTGGCATGTTTCCAGCTGCCACAGCTTTCCAAGAATATGAGASAGGCTTAAGAAGCATAGGAAAGCCCTAGTGGAATTTCAGCCCTCGTCCACAGAAGCAGAGAAAGAGAAGGATTGATTAATTTGAATTTCAGATCTCTCTGTTGCACCCTATGTCTGGGCACTCCTGCTGTCCTTGTTTTTCCCAAACTGAGTGTTTTGGGGTCACAACAATATCAATGGGAAAAAAATGGGAAAAAAAAAAAAGGGGGGGGCTCCGTGGGGGAAATGGTAGTAGGAAGGCACAGCAGGATGCCTTCTTGGGGCAGCCCCTGGGCACTCTGAGTCCCAGGCTCAGGTCCACAGGCTGTGCASCTGGCACAGGGCCACACTGGGGGGACCACAGTGGTGAGTCCCCCAGTGGGAATCCTGGGTGTTGAGAGTGAAGGAAGTCATTTGAGTTCTCTGGCACCTTGTCCTGGCTTGTTTCTCATGCATTGCTCTTGTTTTCTATCTGTTTGTTTTCCATTCAGCCCCTGGGTGCCAGGTTGGTGAGGGGCAYGATCTGAATGGTGACTGAAATTAGGGGTGGGCATAGCAACGGTCTCACGTTAAATGGGATCTTAGAAATTTGCCATCTGGGTRCAGCCACGGGGGTTGAGTGTCTTCATCAGCCTAATGAAAAAGAGTGAAACTTAGAGAAATTGTGTCTTTTGACTGTGTTTTCAGCACGTGCTGGGGTTAGTGACAGGTAAGGGTTGCCCTTTGGGCCAGGGATGCAAGTGGAGGGAGACCTGCTCCAAGCTCTTGGAAGTGCTTGCTTGGGCGAAGGATGTCAGAGCCATCTAAGCTGTCAGTGCTGCAGGGGTAACACGTTGGGTCTCTTGTTGCAAATGCAGGTTTGCTTAAGAGATTGAGAGTCTTATTCCAATTGCCCAAGTTCTGCATTCAAACCAAAACAGGAGCCGAGGACTTCAGAGAGGGCGCTGGTCCTCTGTCTGGCACCTTGTAGGAGTAGAGGGATTTGCCTAGTCCGAAACTCTGAAAAGTATTTCCTGATTTTGCAGCCCTTGTCACTGGGGTTGGGGGAAGCAGTGCAAGCTCATTCTCTGCTAGCTCTTGCTGCAGAAGTGGGGGAGCTGTGGCTTGAGAGCATGAGCGTAAGTGGAAACAATGTGAATGGGACAGGATAAAAAAGTGCTAATTATGGTCTTSTGAAGACACCACATAGAGAAGTGGTTGTTCACATATTCGCAGTCTCCTCACACAGAGAGTACCAGTGATCATGGCCAATCTGGAAAATTACAGTGGTTCTGCACCAGTCTCAGAAAATATGTTTGGTTTTTGCAGATAGGTGGGTGAGTTCATTTTCCAAGCCTCAGTAGAGCTGTTGCAGAAACCTGATGCTTGTTTTCTCCTTCAGCTGCAAGTACCACATGCCCGGGGAGGTCTTCTGCCCCCTCACCTCACCCCATCCCATCCCACGGCAGGAACACCAGCTGGTTCTGGAATGGTACCTGAAAGGAATTTGTCTAACTAAAGAGCCCAAAGAGACCCTCTGTTCTAGGTCTTTGTTCTCCTTAACAATGTTTGTCCTCAGTCTCCCATAGGCTTCCAGATTAAGCCTGTGGCCACATTTTCTGTCCACCATGGTCAGGTTATTCCTTTCTCTCTGCATCAGCCATTTATGGATAAATCTTTTCAGATGACARCTGGACTCTTGGGAGATGTTTCCCACATCTCCAAAATCTCAGTTTTCCTTCTGGTTACTTGTGACTGATTCATGCCCTTTCAGGAAGTAGGATACTTGTTTCTAGACTCAGCCCTCCCACACACCTTCAATGTACAGAGTGACTTCTGCCTTTTCCAGCGAGGGTCACCTTCRGCCTGGACTCTGCAGCTCCCGGATGCTTTTCTCACAAACTATTTGTTCCTTATTGAATTTCTACTGCAGACCATTCCTGCTTATGCAGAGTAGGAACTCGCACCTTCTTCTTCCTCAGTTGTGTCTCGTTTTTTCAGACACTCTCTCCAGACCATTTGAATTTCACCCTGCCCTTGTGTGGCACTCTTGCTCTCCTGCCCAGGCTTGGGASCCTACAGCTGTGCTTCTGTAGCCAGCCCTGCACATAGCACGTTAACCCAAGCAGATTGTAGGAAAATGTGGGCTGCATGAAAGGAGATGTSACCAACAGGTCAAGGGAGRGGATTCTGCCCCTTTTCCCTGCTCTGGTGAGAGACCCCATCTGGAGTGCTGCATCCAGCTCTGGGGCCCTCAGCTCAGGAAAGACTGGATGGATTTGTTGAAGTGAGTCCAGAAGAGGGCCAGAAAAATGATTAGGTGGATGGAGCACCTCTCCAGTGAGGAAAGACTGAGAAGAGTTGGGGTTGTTCAGCCTGAAGAACAGAAGGGTCCAGGGAGATCTCATTGAGCCCTTTCAGTACTTTTTGGGGGCTTACAAGAAAGGTGAAGACTGATGTTTTAGACAGACAGGRCAAGTGGTAATGGTTTTAAATTAAAAGAAAGTCAGTTCAGAYGAGATACATGGAAGAWWTTTTTTACAATGAGGGTGGTGATGTTCTGGCATGGAACAAGTATGTAGCAATGTTTTTTCTAGTGTGGGAGGTTGTGTACAGAAGGATGGGACTTGGATTTTGTGTGACATTTCTGAGCTCTGGGGTGTGCTGTGGACTGCACTGGKGCCTGGCCTGCCCAGGGCATGTTGTGGCAAGGAGCCCAGAGGGAGGAGTGGAGGAAAAAGAGCAGTTGTTTCCTCATTTGGCTCTTTCACTTGCCTTACAAATTACTTTAGGAAAGTGAAGTACTGTTTGTTTAGTCASTCATCCTACTCCTCCTCTGGCAGAGATCCCAGACTGCTGAAAYGGGAAAGAAGAAATCCTTCTGAAAGCTGTGAAACCTTGGCATGGTTCTTCCCCAGCCCAGGGCTGGGAGGCTTGCATCACCCACCCAGACACTGAAATTTTTCTTCTTTAAATCCTTCAGAAAGACTTAGTGCTCAGAATCTCGCATTGCATCAGCTTCTGGCAGCCTGCCTCTCTCTGCTTCTGCCCTCCCTGGTAAAATGAAACCGCCCTGCTCTTGCTGTCACTCACCCTGGAGCTATGTGTCAGTTCTGGGCCAGCCTGACAAGAAACCCAGCTCTGAAAACGTTGGCTGAAAACCTGGCTTGCTTATTAGCCCATCAAYGTCAAGGTGCTGTGCAGTGTGAGCGAGGCACCTCCTGCCTTTCCGGTGCTCCCCAGCAGGCACAGTCCAGTTGTGGAGTGGGCCCCCAGCCCCTGCCTTGGGCTGTTCCTGCTCCCCATAACGTTGCTCGAGGGTGGCTGTGCTAATTAAACCCTCTTATCCTTGTGCAGAGATGTCTTTATAGTTTCCACCCTCCTGGCTTCGTCCCCATTGCATCATCAGACGCTGCTTTTATTTCCTTCGTGCATTTGGAGAACCGCTGCCTTATGATGGAGCTGGGGCTGTGTCGTCAGCACCTCCAGTGCTGCTTTGCCCAGCTCCCTGGCCTTGATCACATGAGCTTTGCAGGAGGGGATTTCTTGCCCTGGGAGGGCAGCAGATGACAAGCACTGGCACAGGGACATCCAGTCCTAGCATGCAGCACGGAGCTGCCCACACTGGACGCACACAACCTGGCCTGCCAGTACTCAGCTCTGGGGATACTCCATGTTTTGGAGAATTGCCCTTTCCATTCAACCTTGTATAACAATGGTTAGGCTGAGTGGGCTCAGAGGCCCATCCAATGCGGTATCCTGCCTTAGACACCAAGACTGATGTGCATTCTGCTGCTTTCCTTTCTRTGGTTACTGAGGAATTCCTTGTGTGTGAGTCTGCTGCTTTCTGAGCCTGTCTAACCTTTTAGCTTCCTCTAATAATGATGACTTAAATAGATTATTTTATGTGGCCTATTGCATGAAAAAACTTCTAGAAGTCCTTGTTTTCCATTTAATCCTGCTATCCRTTCATTTAATGAGATACTCCCTTATCCAAAGCTCACTTTGTAAGGAGCAGCCAGCACAGATCTCATGCCACCCTCCTGGTGCTTGTGGGTCCAAGGGCCCATGCAGGGTCCTGCAGCTGCAGGGTCCTCTTTGGTCTTCCCAGAGTGATGCTCCTTTCTCCTCTGWCCATCCATGATCCTGGGACAGAAGCAGGGGTCTGGTGGAGAAAAATCTCTGGAGTAAGGAGTTAGGATAACCCATTGTGGGGATTTTTGGARTCTGTAGCATTGCGCCATCCAGAAGAGCAAAAAGTGCCTCCTGTGCAGTTTGTGGTGAGCAAGCTATGTCATAAATGCAGCAGCCACACTGTGCTGTGACCCATATCATCACAAATGTGCTCAGAACAGGAGCACAGGCTCGGGCAGGCACGTGTCAGTTGCCTGTCCCTCATCCTGCCTCTGCTCCCTGGGGGCAGGACGCACACGTGTGTGGCCAGCCCCTGAGACACTGTGACCAGCCCCTGGCTGGCTTGGCTGGTGGGATGGGACCCACAGCAGCCTCTCTGCTCTGATCTGGTTTGGCTTGGCAGCTCGTGACCACGCTGTGCTGCTGGACACGCCGTGGGTCTGCGTCAGAAGTCCTCAGCAGGAGTTTCCTTCCCATGGTCACTTGGCAGATGGTTTCTGAGCTCTGTCCAGAGGCCGGCAAGCTGAATGGAAAAACCTTGAGGAAAGCAGCTTGGGATCCCCATCAACCACCCAAGGCAGTCCCTTCTTCCCTTCTGCTTGCCAAGAAGGSAGGGAAGAGACATCCAAACACTGACCTCAGTGTTGGACCTCACTGAGCTCAGCCAGCTCTGCCACCCAACACCGGCAGCCTCCCCATCCAGCTGGCCCACCCTCTCTGCACAYTTGCTTTTGTCTTTCTTCCCAGAGCTGAGCTCCTGTTACTGCTGTCTCCAGCAAAGTTTAGAAAAACAAGGAGTCGTCCTCAGCCCAGATCAGAAACAAGGGRAAAAAATCCATCCCTTCAGACACCTTTGTGTATTATCACTGCCAAGCTCTCCAGATTTGTGCTTCCTTGCACAGACTTCCCGACATCTGGGAGATGTCCTGGACAGATCCCATGGCTTGTATGTAAAACCTCCCAGGGAATTTGTGACTGTCTGGTTTATGAACTGAAAATTTGTAAAGATCAAGAAGGAAAAACTTCTGCTCTTCCTTGCAGTCAAAAATGTTACAWGTTCAGACAGTATGACATTTTGTTTTGCTCTTAAGGCTTTTATTTGTTTGGCTTTGAAAAAAATGCACTGTTATTTTTGAAAGTAAGCCTTTTTTTTTACATGAATAATGGAAACAATCTTGAAAGGAATTAAGAGAAAATTACTGCCTGTGGGAATGCATCTTTATTTGTATCAAAATTATGTTAATAGGACTCAGTCCAACCCTTCAGCTGATTTTATCCAACTAYTGAATTTCTTTCCTTGGAGGATTTGGCAGAAATTAAGGGATTTTCACCCAAATCAAGTATGTTTCCTCTGATTAAGGACAGTCCCCAACCTTATCATAAAATCTAACCTGTCAGTGGACCTTTCAAAGGCACGGCTTGAGAGACTGTCAAGAGCTGCCACTTGAGTACTTTGTGTACTCAAACCCCTGCTCCCTGACCCTCTTCTCGCCACTGGGATCATCTCTTAATTTTGGGAGGTTTTACAGCAACCTTTGCTTGTCTTCTGCACACCCTTACCACGATGCAGGYACCAGCTTAGGAGTTTGTTTTAGCAGGGAGCTGGTAGCAAGGAGACAAGGTAATTCCCCAAGCACAGCTCAGGAMGGGACACAGCTAAGCAGCTGAACAGCATTTACCCGATGTGGTGCCCTGGAGGATGGAAAGTGAAAGCCGATCCTCTGTTTATTCAGCKGCCTTCTCTACTTGCCATCAGAACAGAAAAGCTGATGGAGACTCGGGCAGAAGAAAAATTAAAGTTTCAGTCAGTTTTGCAGCCAYAGTGAGGTTTTCCACCCAGCCCAGAAACTGATGAGCTGGCATTACCAGTTGGGAGCTGTTGCATTTGTTCAATTACCAAYCTTCTTCTGAAGCCCTTCCCATCAGTGTCCCCAGGCAAAAGAACTGAAATTTCTTTCCTGCTTCTTTTGGTTAAGTGAGGTGTCATTTATGGGCTCACAAATGGGCCAGGTTGGTGACAGATCTCAGCTGCCCACACAGCACCTGGCAGGATGACCTCAGGTGCTGCAGGGAGATGCACCTCTCCTGAGGTGAGGGCACACCRAGGAGGAGCAGGCAGGGGAGGTGCAGCCAGAAAGGAGGAGCATTTTTATGTTTGCAGGAATTCTGACCTCAGGACATCCCAGGAAATTGCTGTGAGAAAGGTCTTGTGATGACAGGGCTGTGACATTCCTCTCACTCCTGCTGTGAAGCAATCCCAAGGGAGGTCCCACCTCCACATCCTCACAGTGCTTGTTTTGTTTACRAAGATCCAGATGCTTCCCCCACGCATCCGAGCTCTCACTTCCCGTGTGTGCACCACCTGYCAGCACATCAGGAGATATCCAGAGGTCAGAAATGCAGGGAGATACCAGGCATCTTCTTCCCCCAAGACTGCCCAAGCTTACTGGCATGTGTTGTAGTTAGAAGTGTCTCTGTTGAGCCCRAAGCTCCCTGGGCAGCTGATTTTCTCACCCTGACACAACTCAGTGTGACTGCTCTCAGCAATGCCGGGTTCTTCTCACCCTACTCAAGTTCTTTGGCAGTGGGGATGGAGACGGGAAATAACCTAAACCTTCATTTCTCTGGGAAACTTGAAAATTCAGGCAAAGACTGAATTCTGCTAGTGATGTTGGCCTGCTTTTGTATAGGGAAAAAAAATCCCCTGTAAAGACAAGCTACAGGCATTGTTCAGCCTTGGGTAAGACTTGCATCTGTGGCAATAGAGATGGATAAGACACTTGTTTTTTACRTAGAATAGTTGAATCTTTATATAGCTCATGTTTACAGGAATATTAGAAGTCACCGTATTTGAATTTAATTGGCTAGTAACTTATTGAAACTCAGTTCATTGGTTGGTGATGGTTAGTGTAGATGTTTATCAAACTTCTCTCTTTTTTGTCTCCTGGCAAGTGAGTGTTTTATATGGGTAGAATTTCCTTCCCTGCAGGTACAAGCTGTTTTTCTCACAAGAATAGATTCTTATACAAACTGACTCTCATTCTTATAATTCTTTTCTCACAGGAACTTTTCAGGCTAGTTGTTAACTAAGCCGAAATAGCAAGGCCTGATTTTACAAGGCCTTTCTTTTATAAGGTTTTACCTGTATGTAACATGCACCCACAATGAGGCCTCTCTCACTGCTGCATGGCAGCCACCTCAACCTTCCTGCTGAGCTTGTGTCAGCATGCAAAGGGATGGGGCAGACAGAACGAGCCAGAGGGACCCAACTCCAATTGCAAGTCTATGATGGGTGGCACATCCTTAATGGATTTTGCTTTAGGCCCTGTTTGGCTAAGCACCAAAACCAGGTCCAGGAACAGAGACCAGAACTCCAGTCCTAACATGCCCTTTCTCACAACCCTTGGGTTAGGGGGACAGGGGCTGCAGGCAGTGTGTGTGTGTGAAGTCATGGTTGTGCTGGCTGCTCTCTGAGCTCTGTGGTTGATGGGGACCTGCCTGTCTGAGGCTGCCTTCTTGTGTCACCTCCTGCTGCGTTCATCCCTTGGTTGTGACCACAACAGCAGCGAGCAAAACTCTCCATCCATCCTCTGGACTGTGTCTGAACGATTCCTGCAACCCCCCAGTGGCCAGTCTGGTRTTTCAAGCTGTGGAAAGCCACCACAGCACTTCAGGACCATTTCAAAGGAAACTGCAAGGCTGGGCCTGAGGCGCGTTTTCCCACCACGTTGCTGAATTCACACCTTGCTGTTTGCTGAAGTCGGTCTCACAGGGCCTGTGAGGAAAACAGGGTACACCTGTGTGCAAGGGTGTGCAAGCATTGCAGAACAGACTCAGAAACAGCTGAACTGAGATGGGCACTCCTCAGATATTTGTGACACAATGCCCATAACCGCAGTGCCTGCTCAGTCTGTCTTAATTTRTTGTTGCCGTTTCATGGGTTTGGAGAAAGTGCAAGTGTAAAAGTGTTGCAAGAATGAGACCAAATRTACTTTCATTTGAAGTATTTTAACATACTCTGCTTTTGATGATTGTGGTCAGAAGGACAATAAGAAAGACRAAGTTTCAGACCTCTGAGGTCTGACTCATTGTGCTCAGAGGGTGCAAAACAGGACAAAGATAAAAACAAGTTGGTCCCACTTGCCCTTGGGGCCACAGTGACCATAGTGCTGGTCTCTGGAGGATAGAACTGGTGAAGACAAAGCCACTCCTTAAGAGCTATGCTCCAGAATTACAAGGCCAGAAAATGTTTCCCTCAGGGTGGGGTTATGGTACAGCCTTAGGCCCAAGGAAAATACACACAAGAAGTGAGACATCTGATAGCATCACTGCTGAGCAAAACACCCTAATTACTGTGCTCACATTGATGGCCCTCAACAGAGAAGRTCATTTGTCATTACTTGAGAGAACTGTGTTCTTCCCTTATGACTATGTTCTCTGACTAAACTAGCTTGTTTTTCCATCACAACGATTCTTATTTAAAACAATGTGACTTTACATGCATTTGGTACGACAGCGTTTACAGAGACTCCTGAGGCTGTATGATTTAGCACTTTGCCCTGGCGTGCTGTTAAGCCGAGACATTGTCCCAGCCTGCCTGTCCTTCCCAGAAGCCTTTCAGGGCTGATTACCGTGCTCACTGCTCYTCATGGATATGGTCTGTGAGTGAGGTTTTCCCAGGATCCCAAACACACTGGCCCAGGGAGTTTGTGTGCAGGAGAACAGGAATGCTCACCTGCAGGTYGAGAGCTTGCACACATGGAGGAGCCACTTGTCTCTCAGCAAAGCTCTCTTCACARTCTTCTTGGAAAATCCCTCAGAGCTTTCCCTGCTTGGCACCCTTTGGTGATTTTGTCTCTCTGCTTTTTTGATCAGCTGTATTTACAATGTGAAGCATGGTAGGTGTTAATTAGGCAGCACCTRTTGTTTCCACTTAAGTTTAGATTTTGATCACCAATTCAGCCTCTTCTCTGGTCTAACACAGSTTTCTTTACTCAGCATTGTTGTGCTGACCTCAAGTCTTGCAGTGTTAGTGGTGTGACTGGTGTTCAGCTCAGACCAACACCATCTGCAGCATGGTTCTTGTGGACAGCCAGAGCTTCTCTGGTCCAAACTGCGTGTAGATCCCTGTGGAATTCTGCAGGGTCAGTGGAGGGTTTTGTCTCTCCACCTGTTTCTTTGCAGGAAAGAAACTTTCTTTATGTTTTTGCAAACCCCAGCATGGGACAAAGGTGTGTGTGACTGTACCCAGGACAGCAAGGAGGAATCCTGGCTTTTTCTGGAATGGGGCAGGTGAGGTTTCTGGCTGCATCTGTGACAGCACAGTCAGGATTTGGMTCATGGGCCGTGAAGCACTGGCTTGCAAAGGCAGCACCTAGCCCTGCTTCTAGAAAGGACATTTTTGGGGAAAGGATCAAGCGCAACACAAGGAGATGACTTGAGTTATTGAAACTAACTCAAAGGCAGTGAKATTTTTCTCCTGTGAGCTGGAGCAAGTCTTTTCTTGTAAAGTGCAGATGCTGCTGGGGRCAGTGGATAGTCTGAGTCTTTTCACAGTGGGTGAAGAGCTGAAGGTTCTTCTAACCAACCAGGGTTAGTTCTTCACATTTTCAAGAGTGGAACAMATGGAACCATAGAATYGTTTAGGCTGGAAAAGACTTCCAGACCATCAAGTCCATCGTTATCCTAGTACATAGGAGACATTAAAGAAGTTTCTTGCTGGCAGGTGTGTCAATGTCTCTCGGTCTTATGGGAARTGACAAAGTGAGAAGCAGGTCAACCAATGACTCAAAATGCTGCACATAAACCCTAAAAAAATCTGAAACCAAGTCTCATCTGTTTGTCTGTTTGTATGCATTCTGCTCATTTTTTGTGCTGATGACAGTAAGCCAAATAAGCAGACAGTGGCAGTAATAGAAACCTTAAATCAACACAAGAAGACAAAGGAAAGTGAATCCTTTGAACTCCATGAGATAACACCAGTGATGTCTCGTCTCAGGCRCGTACTTGGTGATGAAATGATGGGGCTGCTGTATCCTTTATGAATCAGATCCTATGCTGAGTTAAGTGTTTCTCTTTGCCTTGTGATCAGTACCACCTTTTCTATATAAAGAAATTAAACCAGTCTCTGGATTGCCAGTAAATGGGTGTGAATTTTGCCTTAAAGCAAACAATGAAAGTAATTATTAGGAAAGTAYATCTGTGCCCACATCAAGTTTTGTCTTGCCCCAAACTTTGCCAAGTCCTGCGCCTTGGCTGGCCACCAGAGAACAGCATGAACTACCAGGCCCTGTGAAATGCAGAGGCAGGAGAAAGTGCAGGCCCAGGAATGGGAGTGCTCTTGTGCTTGTGARCAGGTGGGGCTTGTAACCCCCTTGGGACAACAGGTGAGCAAGAGTATGGAGCTGTCATACTGAAAAGGTAATGGTGCAAGAGGAAGAAGTGGGTGTTTGAGGAGGCAGTGGCTGTGTTTAGATRTTTGCAGAGATTTGATTCATTGAGAGTGAGCTCACAGGAGAAACACTCCTTTAGTCCTGCTTTCTGACTGCCCTACATTCTTCAAGTCCTAATAACAGCCAGTCCAAAGACCCCTACCAGCTTCACATCTCTCCTGAGCTCTCCTTCCCTGTGCTTGCCTGGGCTCAGTGCCCAGTGTCCTTGTTCCCCTGGGACAGCTCAGCCAACCCCACTGTTCTCTCCTGCCCTGACCTGTGGGATTTCTAGTCCCCAGGCTCCTCCTTCCTGGTGCAGCAGGCACAGAGAGCCTCTCCCAGCACAGCATGTGGTGGGTGTTCTGCTATGGGATGCTGAACAGCTGCCAGAAGGTTCCCACACGGCTTGGCATCTCCCCGGGCAGACGTGCCCCCAGTCTCCACTCTGCTTGCTCGGCTTGCTAGCCCTTAACARCTTTACTTGTCTGCTTGGAGAACTGAGCCTTCAGCAGCCTTCCTCTTCCACTTGGAGAATGGAGCCCTTAACTGCCCTCCTCTTCCACTTGGAAAATGCGCAAATTACCTCCCCAATCCTCCCTGGCCTTAGGGCACATAAGGCTGCAGAGGATGATAAATGTCCTTTTCTGGCCTGGGTCCAACTCCTCACAGTCTTCAGTGAGTGTGTTGCTCAATTTGCTTATTTTKGTGGATTATCCCATAGCTGGAAGCAAGCGTCTCTGGGGCTGGGCTGGATCCTTTGGAAAACAGGAACCATCTGGCAGCTCAGAGAACAGCTCTGAAGTTAGAGATGTTGCTGAGAAAAGTCTAACGAGGCAAACCTTCCCAACCAGTTACTGCARGAGGCTGCTTTATTCTATGTCATAWTTMCCCATTTTGATTGTTGAATAAGGAAACTAAATTCCTGTGCTTTCTGCTGCCTGAGCTGGACAGTGTGGCTCTACAGCAGCAGCAGCCAGCTGTRCTTTGCCAAGCACACTTCAGCTTTTCCTTCTGTCTCGCTGGTGAAGCTGACAGGCAATAGCCGTAACTCACGCTGGCTGAGGAAATGTAAGTGGTGTCT
>QVAJ01000112.1:2514161-2612312 GCA_003546035.1 Mixornis gularis | reverse complement strand
ATGGAGAAAGATAAGAACAATGCCCTAGCTGGTATTAACCGTTGGGCCATTCTCAAAAGGCACCCACCCCCAACTCTTTTTCAGCAGATGAAATTGAATATACTCTTTAACCCAGGACACTGAGGTTTTTCTTTGATTTGCACCATGGTCCTCCTTGCAAGGTAGTAAGAATGGGTTTTGTCCTAGGTCCAGCCGTGCTGGATGGAGGTCTTTGCCCCAGGGTGTCACTGCTGCCCTGCTGCTCCAGGAAGCTGTGTGCCCACCTCTGCCTGCTCAGCCACTTGCTTGATGGGATCACTCAAATCCAATTCTGCAAAACTGCTATTCAATTTTCTTCTCTTTCATTAAAATTAAAAGGCAGCAACTCCACAAATATCTTGAGCAGGAGACTTTAGGCACCAGCAGCATGCAGCTGAAGGTTACTGGCGACAGCCAAGACCTCTATCATGGATTGAAGCAGAGCTGTCTCCTCCTGTGTTCAAAGATGCAAGCCCAGCCACCCAGCTTCTCTGCAGGAGCTTTTTGCTACTTTCTTTCCTCCCTGCAGGAAGGAAAGATTTACTTAATAGGCGCAGTCAGTCAACCCTCAGCAGCTGTCTGTCACACCAATCAAAATACCTTTTCTATATGAGAATTTAGTTTTTCTGGTAAAATGAATATTTATTTATACAACATTAAGTGACAGCTCAGGAAGAGGAAACAAAGGAACCAGCAAACCTAGAATTTAGTAATTATTGTCATAATTTCAAGTTTTTCTTGTCTTAGAAATGTATTTTTTATACTTCTCAGCTTACAGCATAATCTGCAGCTTCAGTCAATTACCTTGAGTTTCTGAAACCCAAGCAGCTACTAATTACGTAGGCAAATGCACCATTTTACTGTTGCTATCCATTAATCCATTCAATTATTCCATCACTATTCCTTCTTGATGCTCATCTCCCCCTTTCCTTCCCCAAACCTACAGAACTGATTTATAACAGCCTTTCAGTTCCTATCTGCAGCATACAAAATCCTTTAAAAAGCTAATCTCAGGTTT
The DNA here is from genome assembly GCA_003546035.1 of Mixornis gularis. Lineage (NCBI taxonomy): Eukaryota > Metazoa > Chordata > Aves > Passeriformes > Timaliidae > Mixornis > Mixornis gularis. Next base: position 2,611,276 of record QVAJ01000112.1, on the reverse strand, counting down.
TGTTTCATTTGACACTAACACATTAAGCCTCTGAGAACTCTGTGTATTGTGCTGTCAGCTTACATTTCTTAGTGCTATAGGACTGAAAAGATGAAAATTAAGTGGCAAGCCAGGGCTCCCTCCATCAGCACTGGTAGGTAACTGGTTCAATCTCACCTCTTCAGTGCATTTTTGAAGGCAGCTGAACAGATTTTCTCCCTCTACGGGCCCAACTTTCATTTTCTCTGTAGCTGTAACACATCCCTGCTCTGAGGTCCTACCAGCATTACATGTTACTTGCAGGAACATCCCAGGTTTTTCAGTCCAGGCTGTGACTACCAGCTCACATCCACATCAGCCACATCTTTCCCATGCTGAGGGAGACAGCAACTCTTAATGCTTCTGTCAGGCTGCAGTGTTGTTTGCTCTCAGCCAGACACAAGAGCTAGGCATATTTGCTTTTGTCACTCATGACAACAGCCTGCAGCTGATAAAAGATCGTATTTTCCACTGGTTTTCTTCTGTTCAGACTGCTTTCACAGCACGGACACCGTGTTCCTACCTTCTGCCTGTGCACTGGGTTCTCTATTATGTGAGACAGAAGGTGGTTCACGCAGCCTGAGTACATTTTTGAATCTGACATCACACAGCAGTGAAACAGAGCAAACACGTGTCTGACCCTTCCACTGCGGAAAACAGAATTTTACAGAAACTCTGTGCTTGCGTAAACTCCCTGTTAGAGGTGCAGAACGTAAACTCCTTGTGCTTTGTATTTTCTTGCGGGGGGGGGATGGAAGGGAAGACATGTCTATGCTTTCATTTCAATATCCATATTGGTTTCTGCAGGCCTTAGCAAAGCCCCAGAGGGAGAGGGGCTGGCTGTTGTCAGAGAGCAGCCCCCACACAAACTTCACACCAGCTGTGGTAGAAGGGCCCCACTGCTGAAATGCTGTAGCTCCCCAAAAGGCTTCTGTCCTGGTGCAGCAGATAATGGGCTGCTGGTAATAACTTGACTTTGTTCCTGGACAGAAGTAATAGTCTAACACTGGTCAACATTGTCTGCTGAAAAGTCATCTCACAAGGCGCACAGCAAATACCTTGGTCTCTGCTCAGCACAAATAAAAAGATAAAATCAGATTAATTTCATTTGGGTGCTGAAAACTTCCCCTTGAAAAGCTGCTTACAGAAACCCGGACTAGTATGCAAAAAAATATCACGAATAGAGACAATAGATAAATGTATTTCATAATATGCATACATCTGTATGCATAATGCATACAGCAAATGTATTCAAATGGCATTGGTGCTCCTATAATCAGAATATAAATCAAGAATTTTTATGATGGATTGTCCTGTGATTGCTTGAAAGTCAGCCAGTAGCTACAGGGAAGTTAAGAATAACTAATTCACAATGCATTTCTAAATAAACTAGCCATACCTACACACACATATAAATATTCACACATGTATATAAAATGCCAAGAAAAACATGCATTATAAACAGCCTGTGTAACAAACTAACCTGTTTTTAGATATTAACGTGAAAATTCACACAGAGATAATAATCAGTAAGTGCATAATTCCTATATTACACTGCTTTGAGACCTTTATTTGTGGGATTTTCAGATGTATAAACACTTGATCAGTATTTATAATATGCAAGGAACAAAACTTTCTACAAATATTTATGCTAGTGAAAAGAAAAAATAAAGCACTTCTCACAACCTGGATAGTTCCTTAATGTGTTTTGAGTTGCTAAAAGGAAAAAGGCTATCCAAAAACCCATGCTCACTGCTGCATGGAAAAATACAGGTAGATCCTGAAAAATGGATCTCAGTATCATCTCCTAATCCAAAATGAATTGTGATCTAGTTACAGATCACATTAGTGGGTAGCTTGCTTTAACTTGCAAAAATAAGCAATCCTTTTTCTACAATGTCTCATGCTGAAATGTTTACTCTGTGCAGGAATTAATGATGCATCAGTGGGTTTAAAATAAAAAGTGTTTAAATTCCAAAACTGCTATGACTTTTATAGAATTCATAGCAAGAAACAAAACAGTGTTATGACTAATTTTTGCTAGATTCAGTCCTTTTGTTTACACAACTTAAACTGAATAGATGTGCTCTGGATATCAGTGAGGGCATACAGGACTTTGCAAGCATTTTCATTGCATGAGAACATCACTCACTTCTGTCCTAAGTGATTTTTAGCTTCTTTTCCTATTCTGTTAATGTATCTACAGGGAAGGAAATCTGTATGAGTTTCTCTAGAGAAGCTATAGAGGCAGGGTCTGCTACCCCCTGGGATACAGCACCACCTGAGCCAGCCATCACGTGATTAATTCAGAGTTAATGGAGAAAATCAGGCACTTCTGGAATACATTCCCTTTCATCCAGTAGCAGGCAGCTTAACCAGACTGCAGAACCCTCCCTTTAAAGTGTTTACTGCTCCCCATGCCTTGCAAAAGGGAATTTAGGGGAGCTCGCTCTTGTGCTAATCATTACAAACAGCAATTAACCCTGGTGAATCCCTAGAACTGCTGTCGAGTTTAACGAACCTGGTTACCCATTTTCATTAGGTTCTTGTGAAGCAACAGAAAACTGCTCTTGGCAGCGTTCTCCGAGATGCTTTTCAGCCTCTCAGCAGTGGGTAGAAGCGAGAAGGAGCCGGCACCATCAGGGCAGCCAGTTTGCCATAGTGCTTCATCCTGTGCTTCCCCCACAGGATGGACTGGGAGAGCCACCTTTACACAACAGGGCATCAACAGCACTTTGTCTGTGTTACTGTCTGGGGAGAAATCCAGCAGAAAAGATGCACAAAAGGCTGTTTACAAGCACACAGATGAGGGTTGCTCTGGCAGACCTTGGGAAAACAGTCTGGATAAGAGTCTGAGGGGGAAGGAAAAGGCAAAGAAGCACTGAAAGACCCTGATCTCCAGCAATGAGCACACCTAAGGCTAGCCCCAGCTTTCACATCTGACCAACAAATTATTTGCATTAGGCATGTTTACTTCTAGTATATATTGAATCAGTAAAAGCTCTTGATTGGACAAATATTTTGTTTCTGGTACAGCCAGATCTCAAACTACACAAAAACCATTTATTGCTGCTTTTTAATGTTCCTTAACAAATGCTGCATATTTAATAGTGCCAGTGATTTTAAATATTATGATTACTTGTGACATTCTCACAGTGTTCCCCTGCTAGGAAAGACTGCCTAGGAGTAGTTAGAGAGCAGCCACCAAGTCCTGTTCATTCAAGCTGGCATAAGTCCAGGAGAAGGGGAATCAACTTGAACCTTTGTACTAGGCTTGTAACAACATTTTGAAAGGAAGTTTATCCTGACATGAACTTCCTTCAAAATGTAGAGCTTCTGATCCCAGGTGAATTGACTTTGACATTTAATCAAATTCAATTTTTTGGACAGTTTATACAAGACTTGAATAGACAAATAAAAATATTTTTCTCTCCATACATCCTTATTCACTCTCACCAAAAATTTATTTCATTTGGCTACAGCACTGCATTTAACTTCACTGAAGTGCATCAGGCAAAAAGCTAGGACAAGAAGGGCACCTTCCTTTATTTTAAATATATGGCTTCAGCTTGGACTGCAGGAATACAGCTTTGTCAATGAGGGTAAAGATTTACGTGGTTTCATCTGCATGCACTAGAGCACATTCATTTTTTTGACTCTCTGAAGTACATGAGAAGTTTCAGAGTGGATAGGCACAAGCTGTACCCTCAAGTTTAAGTCTCCAAGTGCTGTACCAGAGATAATTTCATTTTTTATGACCTTGGAATTGCCAGTTTACACAATCTGCAATACAAATTCCCTCTCGAGTTTTCATTCCATCACACTTATGACACATGGATGTTCTGCACCTGGAAAATGCAGTCCCAGAAGATTCACTGTCATAGTCCCATCACCTCATCACCAGCCCAGGCAGGAGTACGTGCTGTGATAAGGCTCCGCTCATCTGTCTGTTACGGGTGATATTCAAATTCAACACGATCTGGGACGTGATTCAGTGAGCTCCTTCCTGGCAGAAGAAAGCAGGAAGATCTAAGCCAAAGTCTTTCCCATCACTTCACCTGAATATCTAATGAGGAAGGTGGCAGGTGCTGAGAGAGTGAAGCAAGAAAAGAAATACAGTATCTTTCCTTGAAGGAAGAAAAACAGAAGTGAAGATTGTGTTGTTTTTCTGCTTTAAATCCACACAGAGGGGTTTGTAATCTCCATAAGCTCCATATCCACTACAGTTAGCAGATAAAGCTACTGACTGCTAGACATACATGGCTTTGGGACATGTTAGGATGTGTGCAAGACACAAGAAAGAGCAGGGAAATACCTGCCTTGTTTATTGCTCTCCTTCCCAAAGAATCCATTAGAACCACAATCTGAGCAAGACAGTTCTTTAGTTTGAAGTCAGTTTGTCCCTCTTAAATTCTGATCAAAAGATCTACTATTAGTTAACACTGTTATGTTCTCAGACTTACATCTTGAAAAGATACTTAGATGCTGGAAATCACCAATGAGCAAGGCTGAGCATTTTTTCCCCAAGAGAATTCCATCCTAACTACAGCCTTGACTGAGATGTTTTAAATATTCAAGTATTTAGAGACCAGATTTTATGATCTAATCTTCCAGGCATAGGTCCCTGTAAGTCTCATTTTAATTAACAGATGGTGATTGAATACACTAGTAAAATATTACTGTTCCTTCTTGATTGCACTGAAGAAAATAGATTTTCTGTAGGCTCAGAACCCAGCCCCATGACTCTTTAATAGCTGAACAGAAGAATCTACAAGAGAGGTCATGCCGACTACAGGTCTGAGGACAATACTATTTCTTATTGATTTCTTTCATCTAAAAAAAAAAAAATTCTAGTCCACTAGCCAAATGTTTGATCTAGCCAGAATAACACTACAGTAGTTGGATAAATGACCCATAAATCTTCAGTAATTTACACTCGTTTTATGTTTAAAAGTCCTCATATAAAATTTCATTATCCCATAACTTTTCTGCAGTATGTTGGTTAATACAAGGAGAGCTCTAGCCAAGTAAAATACAGCTATGTGGTTTTTATTATTCCCCTTCAAATAACCAGGCATAACTTTCAGCCCTGATGTAAAAGGGCATATCTTAATCACAGTCATTAGGGTCTGTCTTTAGCTCTTGATGTTGAAAGCTAGAAAGATGAAATCTGTTAGATGAAAGAGAATGTCAGTGCTTGATGTATAACCCTCCTTTCTTTCCCATTCCTTGACCATAAAATTTACATCCATGGAAAATCAAAACATTTTTCTAGCACTATTATCAAGCTTTTATTCCCCAAGCTTTCACGTGAGAAATTATGAGACTAATTTATATTTACTCTAAATCAATATGTTAATTACTCTACAGTCCTTATGTGTCTAATAGAATTAATGAGAAAAAGAAAACACATCTCTCAACCCCATTTTCTCCACACTAAATGTCTGGAGAAGTTGTTTAAATGAAACAAAAGAAAGAATCATTTTAGAAATACTGGTTAATGTGCAGAGGTCTGTGAAGTCAGAAAATCTATTCCTTGATTACTTATATATAAATATATATTTCTCAGGATGAGGATTCAGACAGATGTGCACAGTGACCCAGCAAAATAAGCTCCTGATCACAAGACACCAGTATCAATAGGGCATGGCTTCAGGAATGGTTCCATTTCCCACATCCATTTCTATTGAAGAAGAGAAGAACATTCATGTTGACAACCAGTTCCACAATCAGTCAGCTGTAAGCTCCCGAACTCACATCTTTCAGGATGGTACATCAGCAAAAGGAGGAGCACAAATTACCTTTATTATTGATTTGCTATGTATTACAAATGACTGCAAACACAGACAGGATCCATCACTGTGTATCAGCTGCAGATCCATCACTAAGCAGGCTCACCACTCTGTTTGCAAATTCTGTCTGTTCTCTTATTTTCTCACCTCCCCATGTCATTGGATGATTGTTTAATACAAAGTAGAATGGCTCCAAACCACAACCTTCAGTCAAAGAACTCTTCATCTCCTTCCTCCCAATTGGAAGCAGATGTGTGTTCAAATATTTCTTTCAAATTAGACAGTCCAGGAAGAAGCTGGACTCAGCCTTAAACTTCTGGGAATTTCCCCAAGGGGAGGGTTAATAGCTAAGAGGCCTTTTCTCCTTATGGAAAGAGAAACAAGACTTAAGTGGAAGAACTTAAGCAGGGCTTCAGCCAAGTTAAAATGTGAATGAATCTATTGGTTTATGTCCAGACATCTTAAGTGCTTTTAAACCACATTCCATCTGGTCTAAGTTAATTCAGTTGGGTTTGAGGCTACACCTATAAAAATTATAAAATAGAAGCCAGACTGAGTTTGCCATGTTTGCTGATATTGCTAAACCTTTGCCTTCTCTGGTGCAGCTTTGTCCTATGCTAACTACAAATCTCACAGAAAATATCCAGGTTGTGAAATACATGAGGCCACTCTGGGGAGGGGGAAAAGCTGCATGCAAAAGGTGCCATGTCATTTTCCATCAAAGCCACTATCAAGGCCCTTGCACACTTCTTTACTAAAACAAGCACAGCTAGCCTGTCTCTCCTTGGCTATTTTTCACTGTACTAGTCCCACTTCACACGGCAAGCAGTGATCTAGAAGTTGAGGCCTGCAAAAGATAAATATCTACGACAAACCAGTGTTTACTTTCTCTGCTTTCCCTCATTCTATGTACAATGGGATAAACTTCAATTCTTTTTCCCTTTATTTGTATAAATAGGCAGACTGCACACTGCAATGCATGCCCATCATGTGGCAATAGCCAAGTTATGTAGACAAACAGGTGAAAAATTAATCTCAGGAATATGGGAATACATTATCTTCAGGTCTTGGAAACCCAAAAGATGTCACCTAAACTTACCATTTGCCTTAGATGCAAAGAATAATCCTTGAGCATCCATTTACGCACAAGAAAAATGTGGTCAAATAACATGACGCCTTTATGTTGGCCCTTTGTTGGACCATATGTTTGATAGCAAAGTTATGTTTGATAGAAAAAACAAGTACTATTGATCACAAGAGAAAAAGAAAGGAGCACTTTACATCCAAGGACATTTGCCAGCAGTATTACCTTGGATTAGAAAAAACGAATATTCGCATATGGGGAAAACAGGTTCACTGGGAACACGCCAACAAAATGAAATTAAAACAGCAAGAGTAGGAAGCTTCAACAAATCACAAAGTGAGAAAAGGCAGCACCTTCTCATCTGTGAGGCTGCCATCTGGTGAAGATTTTTATCCATTCCTTTGCCTGTCTTTAAAGCAACAAAAGATTTTGAAATGCTGCCTGAGAAAGCAAACGGACAATAATGACTGTGCCTGCACAATGCAAGCAGTGCTTGCAGAAGCACTGCCCAGGACTCTCCTTGCTGAGACAGGTTTCTGGAGGTGAGGGATCAGCTTCTGGGGAAAAAAGAAATGCTATGGGCTGCTCTGGGATAGTGCAATTTGTGCTCCTGAGCAGTGCCTGGGGGCACAACACTGCCTGTTTCACACATTTCTCTGCATATCACTATGAGGCACAGTAATAGTCTAGTCCTAAAACAGGGTTACAAGTTCAGCTCAATGCTCTGCAAAAGGAGAGGGAGCAAGGGAGAGCATGGCAAGTCAGGTAAGTAGTTTATCCTCTGCAGTGACAAAATGGTCCCAGGAAGCAGAAGAAAGTGGGAATGAATATTAGAATATTAATCAGCAGTCAGGTCTTTTTTTGTTTGTTTGGGGGTTTTTTGTTTGTTTGGAGTTTTTTGTTTGTTTTTTTGTTTTAAGTTTTAAACATTCTTTTGTGAGGTTTCTTACAAGTAGATCTAAAATAGAGCAAATCCAATTTAGATCTTGTGGAGGAAAAAAGAACAGTAGATTATTTCCTTTCTAATTCCTCAGAGGTAAAACAATATTGAAAATTAACTGTACATTTTTAACTTAAAGTAGAAAAATGCCAAGAAGAAGGACTGAAAGGTTACTTGTACACAGATGACTCAGATACCCCACTTACTGAACAAAACAAATTTTGATTCAAGTTTCTGCTGCAGACTGAGCATACCAGGTCAGGTCACATCCATGAACCCAAAATGTGCTCTAGACAAAAAGCCACTGTCTCCTCCATGGGTAAATGCCTTTTCCTGCAAACTTTGCAGCAGAAATCTTGGCTACTTTGAAGGCTAAGGCAATCTTTCTACTGGAACTGAGTAACACTAGCAATAGAGTGTTGACACATAAACCAACATTCCACAGGAGATGCTGGCTGTTAACAATTTGAAATATATCTTTAATTTAGGTGCTAATTATCACAAAGTATTCTTAACATAAATATTTTTCATCTCTTTTGCTAATTCTGGACTTTTTTTTTTCTTTTTTCTATTTTTTTTCTTTAGTTACCAAAAAACAGTCTGCTTATTTTTGATATTGTCATGTCCAGAACTGAAACCCCAAGTTGTCTGGGCCCAAAAAGTCACAGAAAAAGCAGGCACATCCTCTCAGTCCAAGGCTAAATAGCCTCACACTTTACTAGTGGAGACATATATAAAAGCCCTTTCTGCCCATAATTCACTGTAAACTCCATTTATTTATTTTTTTAGCGAAACTGAACAGTTCTAGTGTTAAAATTTGTATCAGCACTAAAGTAACACAACTCCTTTTCCTGATGTGCCAAAGAGGACCTCTCTGGCTTCAGCGTGGAAGAGCTGCCATGGCCTAACTTGATGAATGCCTCTTGGAAGAGCTTGTCTGGTTTAAGCCAGAAAATTGCTTCTCTTGAGAATGCTCTGCTCTATGAAGACTACATCTACATGTGTACCAGCTTCTCAGCTGTAAAATTTATAAAATAATGTCATGGTCTTATAACAATGTATTGTGAGGATAATTTCTCCATTATTTTGAATTTGAATGAGTACTGCTACAAAAACCATTAGAGAAATTTAATTATAAAATAAGTAAACTTGTTAGTCTACCATTCAGTGTTTAGTATAAAGTTCTCCCTACCAGCAAACTTTCCATTGTTTGGTCTATTTTTTTTTTTCCTCTTGTGTTTGACCATATAGAATCAACTCTTTTCTGTTTTCTGCAGGCATTCTGAATTGCTCTTATTTTCCTGTTTGACTATTTCTCTGTCTTTTTCAAATCTCATGTTACCTGCAAATATCATTAACATTGCAGTTTTCCTTTTTATTTGTAAAACACGAGGGATTAAAGTAGATGTCCGTGAAGAAGAACACAAAAATTATAACTTCTGGTGAAAAAATTAATTCAATTGGCAATATAACAATGACTTAAAATATTTCTGGTACTGCATAAGAATCCTGGACATACATAAACTGTTGAGAGCAACGCCAGAACTGGGTAGAGTACACAGACCCACTTCTTACCTGGAAAGGTCTGATTCAGTGGGTCTAAGCCAAGCATAAACCTAGTCAAACACATCTTGCTGACATCCACTGGAATTCTGGGGTTATACACCAACCCTCTGTTGAAACTATTTCATTACATAAGAATATCCAAAGCTTCTAGTGAGTAATATATTAAATTTATCAGCACACGTGTTCAAAGTATTTAAGGACAGAAATTGTGTAAATTACAAAAGCATATCATTTATTTAGCAAATCAGATGTCGCTTGTTGAAGCTGGGTCTTCTATCAAAGCCAATGACTCTTAGATACCAAACTAAGCACTGCAAATCTTATTTTGAAATGGACTTCAAAGGGCCTATATCTTGTGTCCCAAACTGGTAAGGCAGAACTAAGAGCACAAAAAAATTACTTTCAAATGTTCGTTCGAAACTTCTTATATGACTTCAAAATCTTCTGATTCACAAAGTTTATTGTTCCTGCATGATTTGTGTCATCATTTGAATCCACAGTGCAAGCTGAAAACATAAGGAAACAAAATAAATTTTGGCTTAAAGTAAATTAGAGACAAAGATTATTTTGCTTCTTTTTCCACTACCTTAGTTGCACAAGCATATTGCATTGCGCTGACTTTTTTTCTCCTGTTGTTAACTAGGTAAATATAATGTAGTATATGAGGTCATTTTGCAATGAAATAATGGTAAAAAATGTAAAGTAGAATCTGCCTACAGGGCTATACTGATCTTTGTAAGTTGTGGGTGTATTTGACCTTGCTTGATATTTGTGACATCCTATCATCTCACTCTGCACAATTAACTCTGGAGCAGCTCTAGACACAATGTCATCTGATGGCAATTAAATAAGATGAAACATTCAGAAAGTCATAGTGCCCATGGATACCATGATGACCCTTATACCATATTCACTGCTATAGAAAGTAGATAAAATAGAACAAAATTCTGAGAAAAAATACCTTGTTCTGATTCTGATACTGCTGCTCATGTCCTCTGTTTGATGCCCTTTACTAAGTACTGCTTTATCAATGCTCCAGGTTGAAAAAAAATGCTCCTCTTAATTATTTCAGAGTTATTTCAATTATGATCAAACAAGACAGAAGTGAGTTTAATTACTTCAATGCTTCAAGTTTTAGAATATTATCTCTGGAAGCATCTAAATGCACATCCTTTCCTGTTTTGCCCTTGCTCCTTGTGAAGAGGGAGTTATCTCTCAGCCTCACCACCCAGCAATAAATTAAGGTACCCCCCCCCACCTACTGTCACAACAGTTCTGGATATTGCTTCTTCACCACCTTGTTCCAGAAAGAGAGTAAACAGGTGCATATGAGTGAAACAGTATTTTAATAAATCACAAAAAACTGTATGCATTCCTCAAGTTGAACAAGGTCACTCTTGAATTTAGCATCAAATACATCATAATTATTGGCGTATAGAAGTTTGTCTGCTTGCTCCTGGAACATAGAGCAACACAGAAGATACAGTAAAATGTATTGCAGTGAAATTACATAGCACAGACTTTAATCATTCCTTCTTCTCTGCTGTGGGTTCTTTTTAGGATTGGGCTGCTGTGGGCTCTCTACCTTGGAGAACACCATTTCCTGATGCCAGTATGACAGCTACATACACATGTCCATATCCTGGCATTCAAAGTACACAGCCTACCACCATCAGAGCTTTCTCCTTGTTCTGGTGAGTACAGGTGACCTGGTTATGGTTGTTTCTCTTCCTGCTGGAAAGCTTCCATCAATAATTTTAGCCAGATTAATTTTGTGTTAGCACAAAATTAAACCTCTAATTTATACTCTTCCTTTTCCAGATCTGCAGGAGCTCTGGGTTCATCTTCCCCACGCATGCTTCTGCCGTGCTCTTTCTTTGCCTCTTCTCATGTTTGTTTAAGGATTTCCCATTGGTGCTCTTTTTTACCTTGATAAGGCACCAAATCTCTTGGTTTAGATAATTCCTTCCCCTGTGTGACAGCTGCAGCTGGAATACGGCGGTCTCTGGGGACTGTGAGTTTCCGTGCAGTTCCAGGCTGCCTGTCAGCCACCTGTGGCAGTGCCTCCCTTCTGCCTTTCTTCTCAGCCAGAAGCTGTTGAATTTCCCTGCCTCTTTCTGCTTAAAGTAGATTCAGCTTTATTTTCTGCCAATACAAAGTTGCCACTCTTACCAGATGCTCAATCTGTCCTTGAACCAAGGACACATGCTCTGAATTTCAATCATACACAGGTTGATTTGACTCATAAGGGGCATGAAAATGTGGACAAAACCAATAATTCAAAATATCATCTTCCTGCCTCCTGTTTTGTCATGGTGCTTTAATTTGTGATTTGATGTAAATTATATTTAATTTGCTTTATTTACATGAGACAAAGGATTTCACTGAGAGGAAGAGATGCTTTGGTTAAGCTCATATTAAGCAAACACATTAACTATTAAGTAATAGTACTTCTTTTATTTTTTTTCTTCCATTGAAAACAGTATTAAAGTTAGAAAGGTCTCATGTGACAAAAATAATTTCTTCAGATTAGCCTTTTTCAATCATAAAATATTTTGACAACATGCTCAAACTTTTTCTTACACTTCAGTCAGTGACAGGCTACAGCTTCCTAACGAGGTAACTGCCTCTGCTGTATATTTTTAACAAATTCAGAAGATTGCTAATTGGTGCCCATACCTTCAAGAAAAGCAGGTAAGAGTCAGCATGACTACAAGACAGTTAATTTAACATGGACAAATTCTCTGTTAAATCCTCCATCAGTTTACCAATTAAAATATAAATGCTGGTATATAATTACAGCCAGGGATGATGATTTTATAGAAAGAAGACTTTATGGACCAAAACTTATGTACTTATTTGATGAGGTCAAATTTTTCTTTTAAAAAAAGATATCTGTGAGGATATATTTCAACTTTTATAAGGCATTTGACTTATGCATAACCAACTGATCATCTGATCTAAAAATTAACACTATGCTTTATTAATAAAGCACACAATAAGTGAACTAAAAAGTGGCCCACGAACCCCTAGAAATAGTCATGAAAGGGAAAACACCATGGAACTCAAGTAACTTTAATATAATCCCTCAGGGTTGGCACCGGATTTTGGAATATATAACATTTTCATAAATGATTTTGAAATAAGGCTAATGCAATCTTAGAACAATTACAGCTGACAAAAACAGGCGGGATGATAAAGAGCAACGTTGGAAGAGTTATATAGAATGATCTGGAATAATTCAGCATATGAAACAATTAAGCCCACAAAATATTTTTATAAAATCACATTCACATTATACCCGTAGAAAGAAAAGTGCAGATCATGCCTACAGAGTGAAGGGTGTGTTGGCAAAGCAGTGACTTAAAATGAATCTAGAGTTAAAATGGACAAAAAATGATAAACAGAACTATCTTATCATTAGTCTCAATGCTATAAAGACACAAGGAAGGTTATTATATTCCTTCAGTATATGAACCTGGGAAAATTTCAGTACATTGTTTGATAGCACTGAAATGGAAATGACACTTCCAGTTCTGGTGCCCACATTTGGAAAGTCATGGTACAAAGCATGGTACATGAGCAAATTAAAGTCATATTGCTTAACTTTTCAAGAAGAGACCTCTAAGGATGCTGAGCCATTGCAGGAAAACCAGGAAGCAGGAGAATACAGGTCAAGATGAATATGTTCAAATTGGAAACTCAACTAATTTTCAACTGCAAGAGTGATGAAGCACCAAGACCTTCAAATCAAGACAGAGTACATCTCTGGAAGAAAATCACAGACCTTTTACAGCCCTTGGTTCTATCAATTTATTATAGGTTAATGAACAACCTGTCAAATGTAATAGGAAACCAGCTTGAAGCTCATTGTCATATGACGACATCTCCCATCCAGCTAAGGATCACAAAACGAAAACTGTGACATTTACCAAGTTTTTAAACCTTTAAAGTAACACTTCAAATTGAAACAGATGGTTCCCTTCAGCTCAGCCCATTCTTTTCCCTGCCTTGGGGCACTTATTTGCAAAGAACTTTAAGGAAAGACCACAGCATGAATGACACACAGACTCTACTCCGTGTACAACAAAAATAGATTAGGCCAGGTCCTCTATTAGAATAAATTATTGAAATAATTTCTTTTTTGGCTCAGTCTCACAGGAAAGGAGAAAATTCCAAAAAACAAGGTTTTGACAGACATGATTTTCACGTAACCTAGAAGAAGCATGAACATATTTCTCAAATAATTGCAAGACAATTAAAAAATATTTTGTGATGCTTTTCAAAAGGCTTGGAAAGTCTTTCCAGGTTAGAAACTGTAAAAGATGCTACAAAAAGTTTTAAAATGTGCATAGGATCTATAAATTCAACCAAAAAATCCAACTCAGTTTAGTGCTTCTCACTTCTGTAAAGCTGAGATTATATCAGAAATATCCCACATCTGATGTTTAACTGGCACCTAAAAAAGTGCAGAAGTAAAAATCTTCTCAGCATTCCATTTTGGTCTATTCAATTGTTAACATAATTTGTTTATTGCAAGGAAGGATCTAAGGAGGATCCCTGTAAAGAGCCAGTAAGGGTGAAAACCTAGTTTCTCCCTTCAGAAGATAACATTTCCTAGGAGAAATCAGCTAAAGCTTACATATCTTGTCACTAGAATATTGCTTCAACAGCACTAACCTATTAGAAATGAGTCACTGTCAATTCCAGAGAGCAACACACAGGCTTTGGGGAAAAAAAGAACTACAAAAATTTAATCATGGTATCAAATCCTGTCCATTGAGGATCCGCACCAGCAGACCAGTGCACAGCCATGCTGAGAAAAGCCATCCATTACGAATTCCGGGCAGCAGTTCCCAATCTTGTTCCCTGATTCTCTTGTTTTCCCTGACTGAGTTTTGATAAATGACAGACAGCAGCCTCATAGTCACCATGCCAGCACCCTCAGGTGAGCCTCAAAAACATTCACAGATTTCTAGAAAATCAGCCTTTCTGAGCATTTTCTAACCTGTTGGTGCCCTCTCTTCATTGCCATCTCCTTACGGCAAACTGTGGCAGGACGTGGAGGAGCCTGGGAGCAAGTTTGCCTGTGAAAAGTGAAGAAAAAAGGTCTTGAGAATTTCAGTTTTCTCCCCACTGTCTATTATTAGGTTCATTTTAACCAACGCTTTTTTTCCTAAATTTCCATTAGTAGCTGGCATAATTTTTGAATCTATTCTTACCACCCTTAATGTTCCCTGCTGGCTTTAGCTGGGCATTGTCATTTATAATTTTGTACCTAAGTACCCAAGCAATGCTTTTGCATTCTTCTTTTGTTGTTTTTCTCTATTGATGTCCACCTTTTCCTAGATCAAACCTTGGAGAAATCTTTCCTTAATTCAACCTCTAAGGGAAATTAAACACATAGCTACATTAAGAATTTTGAAACACCAGACCAGGTTCAGCAGACAGACATGAATACACAGACAAAAATAGAATGAAAGTTGCCTTTGTTGTTTTTTTTTTTTTTTAACTAGCCCTTTCAAGTCACCTTTACAGGGGTTAGCTGCAGGAGCACAGAATTCAAATTAGGAAACGGCACCATTGCCAGACTCACTGAGAGCTGAGTCCATCTGCTTCATCATCCTTCATCTGACAAGAGTTAACTGGAGACCTTTCAAAGTTAGACAAGCCCACTAAGGGCAACTGCAGGACAACACGAGCTTTGAGAAAACAGCTTCCTCCATCCAGATATATGAAGGGTGCCTTCTTTCTTGAAGTGCGTAGCTTTTTGTACATTTTTCCTTCCTACAGTCTTTTTATTTTAATCTCCTCTGACACATCAGTAGATTTTCTCATTATCTATTACCCTTTTTTGATCCTATTAAGCTTCAGGCAGCAGTGATATCAAGAGACAGTAAGGTTCAGAGGTTAATTGTGTCTTGTATTTAAAAGTAATTCCTTTTTCCATTTTAACTGTGTTCATTTTTAAATAAAGCTAAAATAGAAAGTGAAAAAAAAATCTATAGCACAGTTTAAAATAAAAATGAAAGAAGAGAGAGAGAGATTTAAATTATGACACTCAACTCAAATAATTCTTTTCTGTAAGCCCTGAGGGAAACCTGATGTCACTGAGAACTTAATGTAAATTGCTACCGTTAAGATTAGATTAGAAAGAAAATTTTAAAAAATAAGTCATTTAATCAGCTCCTCAGCTGGTGTGAATCAGTTCAGTTCTTTGGGAGATTTTGAGCCTGAAGTGATTTATATCATCTGAAGATCATGCCCTTTGATCTTTAAATATCTAGTAATTTTTATGGATGTCCTGCAGCCTTCCTTTTTAAATCATGGTGTACAGAACCAGACTTTCTATTTCACCTGTGGCCTCACCTCCTGCTCCCTATGCCTCATCTTGTTCATAAATCCCAGAATTAGATTTATCCCTCTTTTGCAGATCCTTATTTAGTTTGTGATCCATTATAAGATCATCACCCAGTCAGTAACTCAACATGTCGTATTTTTAATGCTCCCTGCCTGCCTACAAACACGTATCTCCCCCCATGTATTGAGCACCTGAATTTACTAAATTTCATCTCACTGATTTCAAATCACTTATGCAACTAATCAAGACAATTCTGAATTGTAATTGTGTCTCTCCCTTTCATTTTTCCTCCAGGAACTGCCTCCTGCCAGCCGGAGACTGTCTCTTTTAGCTCCAAACTCAGTTCTGCATCAAAATAATTTCATTCAAGCAATGTAACAGGTAGCGATGTAACAATGTAACAACATTGGCACACTGCTGGCTATAAAGCCGCCTAAGGAATTGCTACGCCAAAGCTCAAACCCAAAGATTTTAAGATTTATTTTGCTCTTTCATAATATACATATCACTGCATTTGTGTAAGAAACCTACTACATAATGTTTTATTATTTAGCATGGTTGAATTAGTTGATACCAAATGTCTTTTACAATTAAATTAAAAATTACCCTAGCTGAAACCAGCACAGCACATCATGTTTACACAGCTTTATTATTCTTCATATATTTTCCTATCTTATTATAAATATCACAGAATCACAGAACAAGCTGAGTTGGAATGGACCCACAGGAGTCATCAAGTTGTACTCTTGGCCCTGCACAGCTCTTTCCCCAAGAATTTACACCATGTTCCTGGGAGTATTGCCCAAACACTTCTTGAACTCTGTCAGGTTTGGTGCAGTAACCACTTTCCTGGGGAGCCTGTGCCACTGCCCAATCACCCTCTGGGCAAAAAAACTTTTCCTAATATTCTACCTAAACCTCCCCTGACACAACTTCAGGCCATTCCCTCAGGTCCTGTCACTGTCACCACAGAGCAGACATCAGTGTCTGCCCCTCCTCTTCCCCCCACAAGGAAGTTACAGACTGCAGTGAGGTCTCCCCTCAGTCTCTTTTTCTCCAGGCTGAACAGACCGAGTGACCTCAGCCTTTCTCCACACAGCTTCCCCTCAAGGCCCTTCACCATCTTCACTGCCCTCCTTTGGACACTCTGTAGTAGTTTAATGTCTTTCTTGTATCGTGGTGCCCAAAACTGCCCTCAGGACTTGAGATAAACATGTCATAGTGTGTGTCAGTGCTTGCTTATGTATCAGCCTGGATTGCTGTGAAGGATGCTTCCACATGGAGGAAGAGTGTATTGCAGCTACACTCCTCTTTCCTGAAAGAAACAGTTTTATGCCTTCCATTTGCTCTGACAGCTAATGAGTCAAAGGAGAATTGCTCAAAGCTGCTTGACTTTTGCTAAAAAAAAAAAAAAAAAAAAAAAAGATCCTGACTTTTCCTTTTTGTGCTTCCAATAAGTTACTCAGAGTTTAACACAGATTCTGGAAAAAAAAAAAAAAAAAAAAAAAAAGCCTTTAAAAGAACTGAGCATACACAGATCTCATCTCTGCCTAAACACCTTCCACTCATTCAGGGAAAATGCAGAAATAGTTGACACATTCAGTAACAAAAGGTACAGTCTATTTTTAGTGTCAAACAGCCAGCAACGAGAACTAATCTTGTGGACATATACTATGCAATGCAGGCAGCATTTCTTTCAAAAGGATCCAAGGAATACAAGTGCTAACCTGCCTTTCATCCTCTCTAAAAACCATTGGTTGTGCTCACCTACTGGGATTTATCTTACCTTCCTTTCTCTTCAACACCCACTTGGAGAACGAAAGACAATCTATAGGTTTCTCTGTCAAGAACATACAGCTGATTCACCATTTGACTCTCCACAGATGGAAACACTACTATCTGAAAAATGTCACAGTGCTTGGCAGAAATTAGTTACTGTGCAAAGAGCAGCAAATTTCTCCTGAACCTACAGAAGGTCTGACAATGATCCAGAGAGTAAAGTACTTCAAACAAGCAGCTGGAGCATAACCTGTTTCTTTCATCAGAAACATCAGTGTCCTATTCATAAGAATCGACCACTGATTAAGCTTTGACAAGTCAAAGGAGAAAGCACACATAAAAAGCCATTTCCCATCAGGGCACCCATTTAGGAATAGTATTTGCAGCCAAAGCTGATTGCCTGTTGACAAAATTACAAAACACATCTGGATTTTCCAAAATTAAGCCCATAACCTACTAAGTACAGAGATGCAGTGCTGTGAGAGATGAGTAATAGCAGCAAAGGTGTTCAAAGGAACCTGAAACTGATCAAGGCTTGGTCTCATATCTCAAAAACGTTAGCAGAAAATAACTCATGGTCATTGCAGGGCTTTAATAAAGTGTCCTTTATTAAAGAGGTGATAAAAGAGGTGATATAAAGAGGTGATTCTCCCTTTTTCCATAACACCAGAATCTGGTTGTAAATAAGGGAGGCATGGGAGTGTGGGGCTTCCTGTGCAGCTGCAGAGGTACCTCTGTCCTGTGATCAAAGTGTCTAAGTCCAGCCGTGATGCACTGCTATGGCTCTGTGGACCTGCCTCCAGGCTGACAGTGGTGTGTGACACATCAGCACCGGAACTTTCTTTCATGACCATCAAGTGCCATTTATATGGCTCTATGTATTTCTTCTTATTATTAAAATTAGAATATCTCTACTTAAAAGTCATTCTTCTACTAAATTGCTGTACTGGGAAGTTCCTTCTCCCTTTACCCAGGGGAGGAGTTGCTACTGCTTGGTTGGCTGTTCTTACAAGTAGCCAATGCCAACACTACCCATTTTCTTTCACTTTCCTCATCATACTAATGCTGCTGAGTCTTTTTATGGACATTTCCAAAGCTTTGGCAGCATTGCAATGTGACACAGTATCCTCAAGAAATAAAAACCACATGGTAGTACAAACTGAAGGACCCCCTTAATCCAAAGAATAAATATTTTCTGTGGAAAGCATCAATATTTAAACAGAGAGAGTGCTTCAGTGACTGAGACACCACACAAATCAGCTTTGCAAGCCCTGTGTCAGATGCAAATTGATGTTAAATATCTGATAGCAAAAAGCAAGAAAGATGACAAGCTCTTTTATTTGGGAACTTGAGCTAGGAGTAATTACATGCCTGAGACACATTTTAAGAGTGTAACTGGCTGTGCTCAGCTGGCATCTTGCTGATCGCCCTTTCTTGTTGAAAGGCTATAAGGTACATTTATTATTATTTTTACTGAGACACTTCTGCTTGGTTATTCATTTAGTTTTATAGTATTCTTTTGATGGCACAAGGTTCAAAAACATTTTTAAAACAGCTTTTCCTATCATAATGACCATTTTACCTCCAAAAGCTGACACAGCAAGGAAAAAAAAAAGAGTTTATAGGGCATTTAACTGCACCATAAAGACACTTCTCCAATAGGGACCCCAATAGACACTAATTTGTGCCAGTGCAAAGCATTTTTGTGATTTGTTTTTGCCACTACAGTCACAGAGATTCCACGAAGCCTTTAAAAATAAAGATTTTTTGACAGTTCTTTTGTTTAACAGGAGGCATTCAGGAATTACAAGCTCATCAGAAGAGGAGGGGTGGCAAAAAGCACCATTATTTCCCATCTGCTGCAACACCTAGAACACCACAGGCACTTTTAAAACGTAAGGCAATGTTTCAGAAGGAGGAAAAAAAAAAGATGCAGCATTAAATATCCACCTTCTAAATAATAATTTGCATTTCAGGTTGCCAAAAAATTACTTGACTTGTCTCTTTCTTGTAATAAGGGCAATTATCAAAATAATGCCACTTACTTGTGGCGTACTTGAGTTACTCCACTTGGTAATATACTTCAGATACTCATGTTTATTCGGAAGGAAGATCCTAGAGAGAAGTAAATACAGATTATCTTTTAAAGGGAGAAACACAGGAAGACTTTGAAAGAAAGATTCAAGACCCAATTGTCTACATCATGCAGAGAAACGCAACGCAGCCAATCAGCCCAATTTCCCCAGCTGGAGAAGCAGCCCCGGGGTCGCTGAACTCCTGAACGCTGAGCTCCTGCTGCGCTGTCTCTGCTGCCTTGTCCCTTTCCCCACCTGCTGGTCACGCTGGAAAGCAGCACAGCACCAATGTATTCGGGAATAGGAAAATATCCAACTCAAGTGTTTCTGTCCTCACAGACAGCTACTTCCACGGCCCACTAATAAAATTGTTCTGCTATATTTTTTTTTACTGTTAAAATAGAGATTAGGATTCTTGATGAAGCATCCGAGTTAAAAAAAAAAACAAAAACGCATGAAAACAGTGCAAAATATCTGATCATAGAAGCTTTTCAGAGAAGAGAAGACTTCTTTCACTTGAAAGCATCCCACATCTGTTTCGATTCCAGACACAAGAAGGAATATGGCTGCTGGGCTAAACTCTGTAATTATGTTCACAGCACTGTCAGATCATAGCTAACAGGTGATGTGCTCAGTATGGGATTTAAAGTTGCTGAAATAATCTGCCAAAACAAACATTAAATAAAAAGAAAACAAAACAAAAAAGCCAATCAAATAAACAAACAACCCCCCCGCCCCAATATAAAATTTTTATGTCTATATTCTGTTCCATAGCACAACAGAGATAAGGAGAGCAATGTCTGTACCAGATGGATTTCCTCACAATGCACCAAAGGCCAGTGAAGATACACCATGCTGGTGGAAAGTTAAAAGCATTGCTCCTAAGAAGGCTACACAGTCAAAGGAAAGAAAAAAGCATGATGTACTGACAAAAGACAGACACCTGGAAAAATCTCTGCTCTCTCAATATTTTGTACCTGAGAAAAGGGCAAGCAATTTTCCCTTCTCTCCCAGCTCAATTTTTTTTCCTCTGGATTAAAAACTTCTAACGCGAAACAAAAAGGCAAGGCAAAGCAAAAAGGCTCTAATTTCAAAACAGTTGTATCTTTGTGTACACCCCACTCATAATATAAAATAACAGTAAGGGCAATTCCCTTATTGCTTATTCAGGGCAGGCTTTCCAGAAGACTGTTTGGATTTTGTGTGCAGTGTCTGGCCAGCTGTCAGACAACAAGACTGACTGGCAGCTTGAAGGAGGGTGTTCTCACAGCATGACAGGTGCATCCACCTTCAGCAGCCAAGTGCTGCTCCCTGGGCATCCATCCACATACCCCCCTACCAGAAAGGCTGGATACACAGCTCAGAGCCAGGAGGGCTCACAGAGAAATTAATGCAGGTGCATCCACTGATCTCTGAGCAAAAATTTGCTGTGATGCTCCTGCCACAAAGGCAACCGAAGCTATACTCACCTATTTAGAGCTGCTAAAACCTGTTACAATAAAATTGCTGAGGGAGGAGAGGAGCTGTGCTGCAATTGCTAAGCAGTTTTCATCTAGTAGTATTGTAATAGCACCCTGTCGGACCTGGCCTACAGCAGAGTTTGAGAGATGGTAAGTGAGCATTAACATAACATCCGCTCAGGTTTGAATAACAGCGTTCACTGAAACCTGCTCACAGCACACGAAGCCCACCACGAAACCAGTGCCACGTGAACACAGCACTGCTGCCCCAGGCTCCCACAAAAGAAAAGTGCCAGTGCCTCAGAGAAAAATTGATAGATGCTACTCACAATTCCAGCACAATACAACAGCAGAAAATTTTGATTGTGAAAACTCTTCTTTGTGGTAACGTGTTGGCATTATTCTGTGTGAATTCCCAATTAACCACAATTTTTGTATGAAAATACACTTTCAGTGATATAAACAGCAGTAATCAGCAATAACAAAACATATTGTCTGACATCAGTTGATGCCAAATGTTTAGACATTTTAGTGGATACCTGCCTCATTATTTGTTTTAGCTGTCACTTAGAAGGATTGTTACAGATTTTGTATTTTATCTCTGTTGATTTTCAAACATCTACCATTACTATGTCCTAAGAAATGACATTGATTGCTCACTTTTTCCTATTTTATACAAATAAAGCTAGATTCCAGCTCATATAAATATGGTAAGATATCCAAAGAGAAAGAGTTAAGGGGGATGTACCTTACCAGACTTAAGAGCTGAGTGTGTACAAACTTCAACTTGTTCAACAAGTACAGTCTATTCAAATTAGCATTTAAAACTTTAAATTTGAACAAAAAAGCCCCAAAATCAGTAAGAAGCAGCCTAATTTTATTACAAAGCATAGCTAGAAACCTGTATTTACTGTCAGCAAGCTGTAAGACTTCCTCTAGAAATTGCTCTAAATCTGGGCTAATAATTGAAGTACTGACAGTAATATTGTAAACAGACAATCCAAATAATACACACAGAGAAAATTTTCTGGCTTGAGATGTATCAAAAAATCAATGGTTCTGAGGCTATATATATATTCCATAAGTAACAATATAGTCTTGGAATTTGCTGTCAGTTTAGGGATGAGCAAATAAATACAATCCTTTACTGACGTTTAAGGGCAAGGCAAACACATATTTCCTTGTTATTTAATTTAGAATATTTCTTCAGCCCTAATGAAACTGTAACTAATCTATAGATGGAAAGACAAAATCTCTAAACCTCAGAATTTGTGATTGCAATCTGATATCTAACTTCTCTTTATACTCTCACTCACATGAGATACCTACACAGCAAGTATTTAGCCTCTATAAAATAGGCTTCAAATAAAACTGAATTAATTAATGTGTAGTGATGGTAAAAAATGAAGGAGTATAATGAGAGCATCACATGAGCAACGGATACTTTATGCTTGAACTCCTTGTGAAGCAAGAGCTTTTTTATCGAGTTGAGCTGATTCTTACTCCACTTATTATTTCATCCATTGCCAAAGCTGGATTAATGCCATTTTAAGGCTGTGGATCACATAGGAAGCAACAAGATAGAAAATTTACATAAAACAGAGCCATTTTATGCCTTCAGCAGTTACTTTCACATGCAAATGTGGAATTATGTAAGGTTGGCATTTGGATGCAAAAATGTTCTCTTACCACTTCTGCAAACAACAGGAAAGTTTCTGTAATTCCAGGACATTTGCTGGCTGACTCGGCACCTGCAGGGATGCCAGACTGGAGGGGAACAGCCCTCACACATCTGTGACAGAGCTCAGTGCTGGGGAGTTCACAAAGCCCATGCAGAGGAGGCAGTGTGCTACAGCAACAGCAGCTATTCTAGTTATCATAGCATTGCACAGATAATAAAAAAGTAGTTTTAAAACTAATTTACTAGGCTTATCAGGTGCATATTTGCAACTTCAATGAGTCAAGCACATATTTCATTCCCATTTTAGTGTAAAGAAGAAAAAAAAACTCCTCAAAACCAACCTTCTTCCAGCTTCTTAACCCTGACTTCCTCCAAGCCCACCTAAAAGGCTCCACAGGTGAACTCAGGAAATCACCCTTTTCAAGTAAACATATCCTAGCCAAAGGTGAATTATCAGGGTAGGCACCAACTGAAAAATAACTGAAAGTCTGGTTTTTCCTCCTTGCACCATTTGGAAATAATCTCCATCTGGAGACAGAATGAACTTAATTTTACAGGGGCCTCCTCCTCAACAAACATACCAGTGTGTTTACCACAATAAATAAGCATCTTGAGGAATTCTTACTCTGCAAATAGCCAAACAAAGGCTAACTCAGGCAATGTCATCCTTTGATTACGTTCAAGTTCATGCAATTTCCTCTCTTTTCTCAACTCTTGCCCTCTCAATAAGCAAAACATTTTTCTGATTCTTACATCAATAACTACTCTATTGGCTGTTGTTCCCTTTCTGTGCCATCCTGTTTCATGGCAGCTGCAGTTTCCCTGACTTATTCTGTTCTTTCCCTTAGTCCAATAACCTTCACTGAACAACATCCAACATGCCCCGCCATAGGTAACTCACCTCAGGGTACTTTTTTTTCTGAAATGTGCAAAATCTGTCCTGTCTGTAACAGAGCACTGATTAGAGCTGAACTCAGGATGTGATACCCAACACAACACTGCAAACCAGAGCTATGGGAAAGGCTCAGAGCCCACAGCAGCTCCTGACAGTGGCAGACCAGGTGTCTGTACTACTCAGCTTATTGAATAACGTGGTACATGATCCATGAGCAAGATGCTGCTGCAATTATCAGGGTCATTGTGATCTAGCAAGTGCTGCTTCTTTCAAGATCAGAAGAAAAATACAAAGGAAGAAAGGAAAATATGCAACACTTCAGTCAGTTCTTTGGTCCTATCCTGCCAATAGATTTAGAGCCTGTTTAATCTTCATGCAATGGACTGCACTCTGCTGCTTGAAGTTACCGTGTGTGGAACTGTTTTGAAAAGTGTGTCCAGTGTCATCTTTCATTTTTTCCTCTGCTTTCTATTCATTGCCTTCCTTCCTTCTTCAGATTCCCTGAGCTCTTACAGAGTTCTCACATGGCTACGTCACTCTTACCCCTAGACCTTACCTGTACTCACTTTCTGTGTCATTGCTCCCACCTCCACATTTCTTCTTTAGTAACTTTTTTCTGTAATTTTAATCTTGCCCTTCAGTAGGTTTTGCAATCAAAGCCTTGTCTCAGTAGATCAGAGCTGAGTTTCCACACTAGCAATGTACAAACTGGGCCAGAACACGAGTCCTTGTCACGAAGCTTGTACAGCACATATTGAATTTTACAATTACTTAAGAGGCATGAACTATGATACCAGTTCAATGACTGTCCACTGAGTAATAATTAAGGTGACTGTTAAGTTGATAGAATCTCAGAATTGGTTAGATTGGGAAAGATCTTTAAGGACATTGAGTCCAACCATTTACCCAGCACTGTCAAGTTTACCAAGCTGTCCCTAAATCCCACACCCACTTGTCTTGTAAACACTTTCAGGCATGGTGGAATGATGCCATCCTTGCCCTGGGCAGCCTGTTGCAATGCTTGACAAGTCTTTTGGCGAAGATATTTTTCCTAATATCCAATCTAAACCTCCCCTGGTGCAACTTGAAGCCATTTTCTTTGAACCTGTCACTTGTTACTTGGGAGAAGAGACTGATCCCCACCTGGCTACAACCTCCTTTCAGGTTGTAGAGAGTAATAAGAGCCCTCCCTCTGAGCTTCTTTTTCACCAGGCTAAAAAGCCCCAGTTCCCTGAGCTTCTCCTCACAGGGCATGTTCTCTAGAGCATTCATCATTCTTCTTAGGATGTGCATTTAAAAGTTAAACCTTTTCAAGAAAATAATAGTCTACCAAAGAAAATCATAACTTGCTCAAGGTGCTAAACATTCTTTTGTTTTCTGATACACAGAAACCCCATCATCCCAATATTATTAAACACATTTTCTACTTTTACTCCTTTGAGGAATCTAATCTAGTGAAAGATGTCCCTTCCCTACCCATGGCAGGGGAGGTGGAACTAGATGATCTTTAAGGTTGCTTCCAACACAACTCATTCTATGAATCTATGACAGTGTGGCCTACAAACCTCTAAAAACCTACACCTACATCCAAAGACTTCCACAGTAATTTCCCAGAAAGTTCTTCTTGAAAACCAATTACTTTTAATCAATAAGAAAAGCAAGGAAAGGACTATGAAGGGTATTGCTGCACAGTAACGTGGAAAGGAAGCTATCAAGCCAGGAAAGAGTGAAATTTCTCTCATCTCTCATTTCTGACTCCCACTATGAGTTATAGGAAACCATACATCCTCCTGTTAAGGAACATGTTCAGTGCAGGTAGCAAGGTGAGCAGCTGCAGTGAGCTGCAGGCTGAGCTCTGGGTGCTGGGAGCTGCAGGCAAGAGGCTGAGAAATGCCACCCTTTGCACAGGAAAGGGCCTGGGGACCTGTGGCACGACCGGACACTCAGAGATGAGACAGGAGCTGAGGTCCCCCAGACTTTGTGTGCTGGGCCTGTGAGGGTATAAAAGCCCAGGAGCTCCTCTGCGCAAGACCCCTCATCACAGGCAGCAGCCTGAGCTGTCATTTTGCTGTTACACCAAGTTTAGATTTATTTTAAGTATTGAGACATGTGAGACTGTGCTATGGGAATCCTGGGGCCAGGGAGTAAAGGAACCTTGTCTGACTGTGTGAATGTGGGGGGTGTAGGGAGTGAGGCAGGGCAACCGTGGGCTCACTGGAGCTGCCTTCTGTGAAGGGCCTTCAGTCCCACCTCAGGTGCTGTGTGTGTGGCTGCCAGAGTGGCACCTGGATGGTTGGACAGAGAAGTTTCCTTAACACTCCTTGAAAATGTGAACAAAATAGGCCGATTTTCAGGTTTTGAAAATGCTGCATCATGTACTTGTGATCTGATGAAGGATCATGAGGAGTTTCCCAGGAAATTAAGTTTTTAAACTTCTCTACTTACACAAATGCATGCTAGACAAGCCATGACAAATCCAAAAATATATACGTACTTTACTATACCTATTCCCTGTTAATAAAAAAATAAAGAATTAGAAATACAGGAGAACTTGTAAACCAACTGCAAAACAAGATGCACAGAAATGAGGAAAATCCCTCCATATTGTACAGATGTTCATGCACTAGGCAGTCCCAAAGTCAATCATAGATTCTGTTATGTACATAAGCCCAAACACAAGTTGCAACATTTTATTACTGTATATGTTTTTTCTTTTTAATTATCTGGGACTGCCTGAGCTCCTCAGTCCCGTGGGCATATGGGCAAGCTTCAGAAGGTAAAGAACAACCATCAGGATGATGAATGAAAAACCAACAGAGGCGTGTTTTAAATGCTTCAGCTGAAAGGCGCCGTTTCACTTCAGGTTTAGTTTTATTCGGTGGTCTCTCTTTTCTCCAGTCACGAATATGAACTCTCCCATTTAGAACTAAGATTTAAAAACAAACAAAAATGCAGCTGTTAATAGACAGCCATGGTAATTATACTGGAAAAAAACTGCAGTGACATTCTGTGAATAAAAAACATTCCACAAATGTAGAATGCCTGTTCACTCAGGCAAAAACCAGATAAGCCATTTGTACAGAAACAGAAAGTACACAACAAACCAAGACAATGTACACCACAGTACAAAGAAGACTTGATTTATTTCCCTGAGAGATGTTTTATTGGGATGCTGAATAGTTTGAGGCATCTTTGCATCATCTTTGTAGAAGTTTGTTAGCTCATTTTAAATATAGCAGTTGGGATCATTTAGACTAAAATCATCTGAACTTAGATTGCACGTTCTAACAAAAGAAGTTTCAATTTCAAGAGCTGTAATTCTTCCCACGTTTGTAACTTTATGATTCCACATTTAAAATGTGATTACCAGCAAGTGTCTTCTACTACTTTCACAGTTCATTGACCTAAAAACACATCACACCAAGGAGACGATAAGTCTAATCCTTCATGTGAACCAACACTGAATTATCATTGGTTAATAAGGATTCAGCACTTCGGGTTTTTTAAACTCCTTTGCTGTGTTAGGACCATAAACTGCACGTGCACACATTTGTGAATCTCTGTCAACTCCTTAAGTGAGTAAACAAAATAGATGAAAGAAAGTTAGCCAGAGAGGAAGAAAAAAACAGATGACAAACAACAGTGAAACTCAAGAGGGAAGAACCTGCCACTTTTAAGTTGTCATGCTCTGTTTTCATACTGTGCTTCAATTACGCCTTCTGTATCAGACATTGTAGCCTGGGATAGTTAATGAATACCATTCTGCATTCTGATAATTGCTGTTCAAAAAGTAACAAGTCCAGTGAAAGCTGAATATCACACAGTCTGCACGTGATGAATTAATGTCTCCAGGTTTCCTTGTGATACACAGACAGATCTGAACTCATACTAAGCCAATCAAGAAGCAATTTCAGCTGAGATTTAAAATCCCTCGCAAAAGACAAAGAAAAATTAACAGCTATTTATGATCAAGCATAATTTTTCCCTAGAAAATCAGTCTTGCATTGGACAAGATACCTGATCTAAAGAACTGCCACGGGTCAGTTATTCTAAGACCCACTTTTTGTTTGGTGAGTGTGCGTAGATCCATCCATCTCCACGTTTTAAAAGAAAAACAATTCAGTAAAGATGCCAGAAGAGCTGTAGCCATGCTCTTCTCTGTCCTCCTGGGCAGGAGCAATGTCCTTGGAGACTACCAGAAGTTTCTTGTCATGGTGACATACTACTAAGGGAGGAATCACATGGTCTCTCCCCAATCCCTGGGGAGTATTCATGCGATGTAAATTACTGAGATAGATTAGGATCAAGTCACACCTTTCTTCATAGGTAATGTGCACACAGCCTCCAAGCCAGTTTAAAACACTCATTCCATTTACAATGTAACACATTGCAAAACCTATTTCACCTACTCCTAATGACAGGGAACCAAATTCAGACACATAATAAAGTCCATGTGACCAACTTTTTTTAATGGATGGTTACTCAGGAGGATTTTATAAGCCAAGTGTACAGAAATCTTTAGTGGGCACTAAACTTGCTTAAGCTGACCACTGGCAACAAACAGGTTGCATACACAGGATTACTTGCCATGGATTAGTTGATGGGTATTTTACAGGAGATAAAGAACTGTTAGCACATAACTGACTTTGAAATTTGAAGCAGCTTTAATACTGATAAAACCTTGAAGATCTCGTATTACTGCAAACTTACATTTTAGCTTTGCAAAGCTTCACACTGGCAAAAAAGCCCCAAACAAATTACGCAAATGATACTGTCACCACACATTACAACAGGGAAAAAAACCCAAACCCAAAAAAACCCAAACCCAAAAAAACTGCTATCAACAGACCCAGCCAGCGAGACCAGCTACTGAGTTCTTTCTGCCATGCTACCACAAGCTACAGAAACACAAGCTACCACAAACTACATAAACACATCAGGCTTCACAACTACAGGTTCTTAAGGAGGCTAATTTTGTTTCATGTCAGCATTTACACTTGGGGGCTTAGCAAAGCCAGTCAGACTAAGCCTCAGTTAAATGCTTTAGTAAAATTGCTCTGTATTTGACAGCCTTCACAGGAAGAAACAAAAATAAAAGGTCGAAGAATAGCATCAAATTAGCCATTTAAACTAAAGGTTTGTCTTTTCAGAAACAGCCTGTGTAGAACATTTTGCTGACAGATGCTTCACCAATCTCATTCATAAGAGCTTTACTAACAATATCTTGGAGCAATGGACACATAAAGAATATTCAGCTTTCCACAAAGATACAAAAAGCAGTTAAAAAACCACCACCATAATTTTTCAGTTACGTTTTAACTGCATATAGAGGAGATACAATATATGATAAAGGGAAAAAAAAAAACCAAAAAAAAAACACCTCAAAACTCCTTAACTCCTTTACCTTCAAATACTTGA
Organism: Mixornis gularis; assembly: GCA_003546035.1. Taxonomy (NCBI): domain Eukaryota; kingdom Metazoa; phylum Chordata; class Aves; order Passeriformes; family Timaliidae; genus Mixornis; species Mixornis gularis. The sequence continues at coordinate 2,582,207 of QVAJ01000112.1, read as the reverse complement.
TGATTGTTCTTGAGTAGTGTCTGCAGGCCTCCATATTCACTTTTCAGCTTTTTTAAAGTCTCTTTATTCAAGTGTTCTGCCACTTCTCTCAAGGAAAGGCTTTCTGCAGTAAAAAATGGCAGAATTATTAAAACCTTATATAAAAAACCTTAACACAATTCAACTTCTATATAAGGTAATGATTATGAACATAATGTCAGAATTATCTAGGAGTACTGCAGCAACTTCTTCTTCACAATATGATGTGTGTGTATATCTATTTTCTATGTATATTGTCTATAAAACAGCAGCTTTCATTTTACAGGAGTCAGGTCAGAATTTCCAGAGTAAGACACTTTTTGTTTGCTCTGCTCTTTTTACAGTAGCATGTAACCCTCATTGCAATAAGCACTGTTTATAAACGTATAGCTAGAAGACTCAGTCAGTAACATATGACAAACTACAGTGAGTAAATAATAAAATCAGATGGAAGAAAATGGAAAGATGGCAGTAGTGAGAACGGACTGCTTATACAATTAACAGCAGCTTAACATACTTTTTGTTCCTAAAACTAAACGAAAAATTCCTAATCATGTTGCAACCTAATGGCACTTTTACAAACTCTTACAGACTGATAGCTAATTATTATGTTAACAGTCTAAACCATAACACTCTCCCTAAATAGGGTAGAGTTGTGGGTTCAGTTGGGTTTGGTTTAATAAAAATGGATTCTATAATAGTATTTAAGTGTAAACCAGGAAAAAAAATCTTGCACCAATTTCAAAATATTCTATATTATATTATATTATATAATATTCTTCTATAAATCATAGTGAGAAAAAAAGCACCTTTGATTGCAACTGTATTGTTCTCAGTGTTTGCTAAAAATCTGCACATAGTCAAACAAAGGCTAAAAATCTATTTACAAACATGTAAATCTGCTGGAAAAGACATGTTCTACCAGCTAAAGATAGTGTAAAGGAAAGATAACCTCACCTCCTTGATTCCAGGTATTCATATTTCCACCCTGCTTATCAGTACATGATTTCTGAGGGGCTGCATTTAACAGCAACTTTGCCACATTGAGAACCACTTCATCTACAAAATCCCGAGGGAGAGAAGCACAATTTCTGATTTGTTCCACTTTTTCTCTGGGTTGAAATCCAGGCATCCAAATTGTACCAGCTGTTTCAGTCTCATCCTCAGGAGGTTCTGAGCCTGCCTCTTTGCACAGACCACCACAGTGATCCTCATGGTTAAATCCAACCCTTGTGTCACTCGTGGCCACAGCACAGGTCCGACGGCCGTTAATGAACTGTGTTATCCGCTGGTCAATCCCAGCACGTTCAGCGGCTGCATAGGTCCTGCTTTTCCCAACAAAGCTCACCTAGTTTAGTACAAACAGGTAAATCACTATCAGAGTCCTGTACTTACACCCAGCCCCACAACCTGCACACATTTATGCAGGCTGCTCGCTACCTACAATAAAATCCAATACCAACCCAATGCTCAGTAAACACCTGAGGAGTTTTTAATTCCAGTCTTTAAATATTGGTGCCCCGGAAGAAATCCAGTAAATGAATCATAATCCATCATGCTATACAATCACACAGCAAAAATATTGTTCCTGACCCTCAGATTATTTAAAAGTTAAAGCTGGACACCTCTTCCTACTCTGAGAACATTTCACTTTGAATTTCACTGGACAGGAAAAACAGCAAAATTAACTACAAAAAAGTAAGGCAAGCTAGAAGAATTAAGGCAAAAAATAAGTTTTTTTAAGTTTTCCATCATACAGCATGACATATGAGAAAATCATGAAATGTTTCATTTTTTCTTGGTTTAGGACTGTACCTATAACATCAAGAGTAGAATTCCCAAGAAAACAATGAGTATTTTTAATCTCTTTTCAGAGCATACCGCATCAAGTAATGAAACTAACTATATTCTAATTTTATAACAATAACAGTGAACAAACATCCATACGCTTCAAACAGAGCAGATTAAAACCCAAAAAAGACAAAAACCCTACAGAGGCCAAAATTACCGTTTTTGTTGATGGAATTCTAAGGCAATCTTCTTCCACATGAAAGCCACATACAGATCCAACTTGGGCAACAAAATCAAGATATTCTCTGTACTGAGTTTTCTTGCTTTGTCTTCGGCTGTATTTTCCATGGAAATCAAAGAAGCAGCACGGCAGCACAAAGTAGCAACATGAATAGGAAGACCTACAAGAAGGATAACAAACTGCTGGACAGTAAGTTATTTCAGAAAGCATAAAAATTTAACAACTAACTTATCAGATAAAAGCAACAATAGATTTTTTTATTCAGCAACAGAGGTTCATGCAATAGTATTTATAACTCTTTCATTCAAACTCTTGGTTTAGTCAAAAACACCATTTCACAAAGTATTTGATGTACCAACCTATTTTGTCAGCTTAGTTTGCAGAAGTAAAACTCTAAATTACTGTTGCCGGTTGTAAAGAGCACAACAGCTCAAGGGAAGGCAGAACCATCTGCTTGTATTTGTATTGTACAAGGAAAAAAAAGGCCACAACAAAACCCAAACAACAGCTTCACATGTAAGGAACAAAAACAGTTTTGGTTTTTGAATTTCAAAAGCAAAATGCTGCACTGAATTCCATGAGAAAGTAAATACTGCATCTGTGCTTCTCAACAGAAAGAGAAACATTTTGTAAAAATAATCAACTTGCATCAAAAGTAGCCAGTCTTACAAGAACAACGGGTGTGGAACCAAAGCTGACAGCTTTTACCAAGCCCACATGTGTAATTATGAGGGGGTGGCTTGTTTTATTTCTGCCTGTTTGTTTTTTTAATTCCTCCCATCCCACTCCCCTCTCTCTGCAAAAATACCTGGCTGCAATTACAGGTATCCATGGTGTTAATTCATCTGAGTGGTTTCCTATGAGCCAGTCGGTATCTGGAAAGAGATGACTGTCACCTGGAATGATTGTAGCTTCCTAAGAAAAACACAACACAATAAGTGAATCCCCTCACAGGTTTCTTTAAAGCATTTTATTTAAAGCACTAAGCAATAATATAAAGTAATACCAGCTGACAAATACAAGGTGAATGAGCACCACAGACACCAATGACGGTTTCCTCAGTTAGCAATTTTTTATAGCTACAGAGAAGTAATTAAGCAACAAACACCCACAAAACATGGGTCAGAAAAAAGTGGAATAACAACTGATTAAGATATCTAGCATTTAAATATATATAAACAAATATCATACACTAAATTATGATTTCTTGCCAATCTCCTTCTGTCACTTGTATGCCTGAACTCAGTTTTTCAGAAAGGCACTTTATTTGCTGTCTTGCAAGTTGTAGGACTCACACAGCAATTAATCAGAACACAGCTTCATTGTTATTTTCTCCTCCTTCACAGATGCTGCCCAAATCAAATCCTAGTATACTGAACACCACTCTTCACACACTATCATTCACATATAATAAAACAATAACAAACAAAAGAAAGCCCAAATAAAACCAACAGGATGAATTTTTCATACAGGCTAAATTTAAATATTTTACAGTGCCTATAATGTTTGTGCCTCACAAATACGTTTTCTCACTTTGAACTAAGTTCAGCAGAGAAAGTACTGGAAGATGTTGATACCATGGAAGTAGACACTCCTCCCCAAAAATGTGTATGAACATTAAAATAGTTATTGGGCAAATTTGAAAACAGTTTTAGATTTGAATTTCCACAGACCTTTAGGAAACATCCTGAAAATGATACCCATAATCTCTTTTTATATAGAAAAATATATGTTTTAAGAGCTTAAAATTCACAGGTAAAAGCAAAGCAGTATCTGCACAGGAATTAAAGAATAAAACAAAACCACTTACTAGGGAATTTCAGACTATCTTGGTTACTTTCCAAATCCCTCTTAAGGAGCAATATAGTGACTGTGCAGTTAAAATTGTTCCCTTTAAATACTACAGCTCATTTTTAGATATGTATAAACATTTCTAGACAATGAATGCAACAAGGTGGTTTTTTTGGCACATTACTGGATGTTAAATTACCAATCCTTAAAGTGTTTAAGGTTGATTAAACACATTACCCATACTTTACATTTCAGTTTTGATCATTCAGTTTAGGCATAGCATGAATTATCAGTGCCACACTGCACATTTTGACAGTCACCCCTAACCAAACTTGTATTCACCATGTCTGACAGCAGTTTGGAAACACAAAGTGTGACTGTTACATCTATTTACGTTGTTAGTATTGTACTGAACCACACACATGGCAACATTCACCCTGCAACTCATGCTGCAAGTAAAGATCAAAACAAAATTAGCTTCAGGGGAGACAACAGGCTGTGAGCAGGTGCTTTTTCCTTCTGTGGCTCCTGTGGCTACAGGAGCCTTGCAAAATCATTTCACCCTTCCTGTTCACTGTCTAACTCCTTCTAGCATAAATCATCACTTTCCTCAGCATATATTTTTATTGTTTTATTTCTGGGCAGAAAAAGGAACATGCCCAGACAAAGATAAAGAGACAATGCTGTTCAGCATGATCAGATGTGACTTAATACAGTACAACAGGAATGATGGAGCACCACAGCTTGATGTTTTGTGTTGTTTCTTGAAGCTTTTCAGTAAGATCTACTTACAGACTGTAGCAAAGGAATATGGCAGTTTTGGCAACTTGTACCCAAAATGGCAGGGTGGCAAAGAGAAAGCTACACAACACTGAAATCTGTGACCTCCCATCTATGAAAACTGATATTTTTTCCTAATTTAATGTGTTAGCACCCAAGGATATGTTGAATAGTGCTGTTTAAACAACATTACTGGACAATAACCACAGGTGGAAAATTATTTTACTGTAGTGGGAGCTGACAATGTTTTACAAAACACAGCAAGAAATTTTAGACCTGCAGAACAGGAAACCAGAACACCTCACCTCCAAAGGGCAACTGCTCATTGGCACCATGCTTTAATGAATATCAGATTAAGAATGTCTGGAAAGGTGAATGTTCCTCTGCCCAAATTGTTCATAAAAATGCTAACATGAAACTTGAAATCTAACCCCTTTTGCAGACTCATTTTCCTGTTCATTTTTGAAAGCTATTATTGCAATTATATAGGTTGGCTCCCTTGAGGTTGAAGAACGATTTTGCCCCCAAAACAGAACATATCACTAGAAGCTCAAAATCACTTCCAAGAAAATATCCAAAATTATTGCTGGCTTTATTATCTTTTATGAGCTAGTGGCACAAGCAAAGCTGCTTAATATTGATCCTCCAGTAAAGAAGGCTTTTTTTCATGGTGTGCATGTCTGTACATGCAGGGAGAAGTCATGCCAGTGGTTCTTGGCTGAGAAATAAGCAAGCTGCAAATATGCAAGGGTACAATACAATATTTTTCTCATAATTCCCTTTACAACTTCCTTTCCCCCAAGGGAATGGGTAGCATCATGCCAAACCCATGGGCCCCTTTAGACACCTGTCTGTAACCCACTGTGCTTCCTTACACTTGCATCAATACAACCTGAAACAACAAACAAATGAATAAATGTACCTATCAGTAAGATTGACATACATTAGCATAATACCTCTAAATGTGTCTCTGGTCCATACATGGCCCATATTTTTCTTCTCCTCACATCGATTCCTCTTCCTGAATGCTGAAATATTTGGACAACAGAAAGATTTAATTTAAGTACTACTTTTAGCAGAAATTTCAAATAGGTTCAGTAAATGTACAAGTTAATTTTGATTATTTCATTCATGCTAAAATTTAGACATGTAACAAAAACCAGCTTTGCCATTTCAGGCAGAAGCTGAATAATTTTATTCCCTTTCTTCCCTTTGAATTACTAGGGAATTGCTAAGAAACCTTAAGAATATATGTGGTTCAAAACTTTACCTGGGCACACCTACTGAGACTGCTCTTGAAAATCTGTATCTCTACATATGTAAAAGCAGAGGTGCTGATTTTTGGTTTGTTTGTTTTTAAAATATCAAAGCCTTCCACAAGGTGAGTACCACTGCACTGCCCACAGGGCTCAAAGAAGAACGCTACTCTAAGCAGTCCTTGGTGGAGAACCATCTTTCAGCTACTGAAGCCCAAACACCTTTTCCCTCTGAATTAAAGGGAAGAGGAAATAGACTGAAAACCAAAGCAAGAAATGAAGAATGTGTAGTATTTGAAATTCAAGAACCTTGTGCAGAACTAAGCAAAATCAATTACTAAAAGAAGTCTCATGAAAAGTCTCATACATGATTCTTTTGACAGTCAATGTTTGTCACCACAGAATGACTGAATGAATGAAAAGTCCACACAAAAGGGAAAACAGCAGCTTATATTACACTAAAGTTTTCTGGCCACACAAGAATAGAAACGTTGTGCTAGGAGCACTTGGAACATTTCCCTACCTCCCCAATGACATCTCTTTATCTAATAAAAGATTTTCTTTTCATCTATAAATTTTTTCATGTTCTCCCAAAAGTGGAAAATGTAATTTTCTGAAACAGACCGACCCAACTTCAATGGGTTTTGTTTAGTCTCACTTTTCTTCTCTTGCCGTGTCAGAAACTATGCCTCAAGAAACTGAACTATGATGTTGTCACATTTTTACTCCTGAAAGCACAGTATACTATTAGGCATTTTTAATTGAGAAATCTCAGGACTGCTGTCAAAGATATAGAAAAACATTTTCAGGACATCACAAATAGAACTCAGTTTGGATAAAAGCAAGTTTACAAACACATCTTGTGAGAGACAAGATACGTCAAAATTCCACACTCCTTTTTGCAGAACTAAAATACTCCATTAGTTTTCTTTTTCGTCTTAGTTTCTTACCTCAGAAAAAACAGCCCTGAATTTAAATGAAATACACTAATTAAGATAAATAAATGAATGGTTTCTAATCCCCTGGTAGGATTTTCTGTTAGTAACTAGAGTAACAAAATCCTGTTTTAGCAATGTGAATTAATTTATTTTGGCTATTTGCATGCCAGATAAAAGGAAAGCATAACAAGAATACAAACACTAGTTTTTAATAATTATTTTAAAAAGCATTCTATTTACCCCTTCATTGTTTAGAATATGAACCAGCAAACCATTTCCACATCCAAGATCTACAAATGACTGTTTCTTGGTCAACCCTTTTTCTTTTCTCTCTTCTTCCCAAAGAATCTAAGACAAGAAAACAGAAGATATTAGACTTCTGCTCTCATGTTTCCCTATAAGAAACCATCAAAGGTTATTGGAGATGAAAGGAGAAAGCGGGAAATGCAGACTTGACAGAAAACATTCACTTCACTCACAGGTAAAATAACTTTAGAGGGGAAAAAACAAAACAAACAAAAAAAGGCCACTGTTTATGGAGTGGAACAAGAGTTATTTTGCAAAATATCAATAGTTTTCTAAGTGCTAAGCACATCCTCCACTTCATTTTGAGTCATTGGCAGTTGAAATTAATCAGGTCTTTACAACTCTGGGCTAGAATGAGCATAAATGTAAAATAAGTTGCTAAAACAATGGGTGTAAGAGAAGAACAGTGGAAAGCAAGGGAAGTAAACTGCATTAGTGTCTCTGCAACTAACACCACAGCTGCATTTATATCCACTGTATTAAAGCAAGCATTGATGCCAGAGCTGAAAATAAACCCAAAATATTCTCTGTAATCACTTGGTGATATACTGGTACATGTAACATCCCTTTTACTGAACTTAAAAGCAAGAGTGTCACCTAGTAAGATAGCTGCCCCGAATTCTACACCAGCTAAGGCACCCCAAAGCTTTTATCCAAATTCTAGTCCCTGATCTGTACATAAGCAGGTACTTTTACACAGATCTGTAACCCGTAATTAATAAGTGGCTGTTTCTACGCAGAGCATGGATTGACCTTTACCACTTTCCAACTCTTTTTCCTTCAATGAGAAGTTAGAGACCACACATTCCTAACTCTGCACTTCGATTTTTCACTATGACTATCAAAAATCCTGAAGAGTATTTAACCATGAAAATTAGTATTTGTAACATTGTCACTTTTGATTATCAGTTTTGCTAGAGGGAAAGAAGGTGAAGATAAACACAGTTTGCTAATCTCATGGATTATGTTTTCAGATTTACCTATCATTGCACTTTAGCACTCTAGGCAGTATCCCAGAAATCCTCAATTACCTCCTTCAGAGATCCTACCTATCCTCCAATTCCTGCAGAATTTTTCACAACACAAACTCAAAAGCTCCATCCTTGGCCATGCCCCTGGACAGTGGGTGATCTCAGTAGGATTGCAGAATAAAATGAGGTCACACGTAGGTGCCATAAACCCTTAATAACTTAACACTGAACCTACCCTTTTTAATCACCTGTGTAATGTACTTCTAAACAATGAATTTCATACACCATCTTACAGATGCCTGAACACTCTGCAGCAGGTTAGGTTATTAATACCATACCTTAAGGTTGCATTCACATAAGCTGTATACTGAATGACTCTAATAACTTTCTGAAGACTACTGCTATATTAGCCAAAACATAATCACTGTAAACCAACACTCACATGTATGAAAATGCTATCACTCCAGATTTTTCTTGTGCCTACAACTAAATTCCTAATTTTCAATATGGAATATTAAGATGGTGGTAAAAATGGTAAAGGTGAGTCTATCACATAGCTCTTTCCACAAGCCAGTATCTAAGGTTCTAAGGGGTTGAACACTTAATTATCAAAATAAATTAGCCCTCAATGAGTACTGTAAACAATAATACTGATTCAGGTAAGATGCTACAAGAATAGTTCAATGTAGACATGCTCTTACCACACCCTGGATGGCAAACAAAAATATTTATGTGCCTGCCTTTTAAAAACCTGAAGTTTCTAAGAACTACAGGTGGCAGTTAAGAATCTTAAGTAGGCAGATGCTTGAGAAAACTGCACCAAGCATTTTTCTGCACTCCTTGCATCTGCAGTTGACCTTACTACACTTGAAGATAGGATTTGAGCTGAAATTCAATCAAGAAAAGGCACAGCAGTGAAAAACCATTAAGTTTTTATTTGTTCATACTATAAAATGACCAAGTAATAGAAAAAAAACATAAAACAACCAATCCTAATCTCCATTTGATCCATCTTATCACTTCTACATTAATGCTTTTGGCTTTCTCACTAAGAAATAAATAAATCTTGTGTATGTAGATGATAAATTTCCTTGTGACAGAAGACTGAAAATCTTCATCATATCTTTACAAAGAAGTTTTTTTTTACCTCTAAAATTATTTTCTTTAGAGAGGTTCTATTATTAGGAAATATAACCTTACAGCATATTATTAAGTAAAGCATTTCCCTACCAGCAAGTAAGTGGCAATGGCAACATCTTCATAAACAAATTTCTCAGGATCTGTCACTTCAGGCCACACCTTCAGGAAAAAAAAATAGAATAAAATCAGATAAAAATTTATTTTCTGCATCATCTGAAATAACCTCAAAAAAGCTCAGACACAGCAATTTGGACACTTATTCACTTCAGTAGGTTTCTGGAATTCATAGATTTTGCATTTTAACCTCATTAAAATATACCCAGAGAATATAAAGACTGCTTGATTCAACCAAAGTTCCTAAGAACATTTTGGATGCACATGTGCAGGTCACAAGTAAACAGCTGCATCTGTTCTGTAACAGACTACATAGCTTTAGCTTAACTTTCTCATGAGAGAAAATTTTATCTATACCTCTGCAACACTGAGAACATGAACATTTGTAAATTTCCTTTCACAAGGGAACAAACCTAGAATTATCCTAGCAAAGCAGAACACGAAGAATCAAAATCTGAAGTAGGAAGACAGAAAGTGCAAGTATTATTCCCAAGTATTATTTGTAAATGAAAAATTGAAACGAAGACTAAAATGCTCAACACCACCAATTCTACTGCAGAACTAAAGACTGAATCACTGCCTTACCCAAAACTATAATTCTCCTCCCCATGTATCTTCCTGTTAGTACAGAAATAATAACAGTAACACATTTCAGCATTTTCACTGTGTGTTTTACAAAAGCATTTACCAATTTTACTGTTTGCAGCTAGAGTAAAGTTTACAAGAATACAGATATTACTTCATACAGAACTCTGCTGTTCTTCAGGATCTCCAAGATAAGAAAAAAGAACGACAACACTGCTCCTCTAACTCAAACACATATTAAGACAGCATCCAAAGGTTTTGGAGAAGGAGGTGTTTTATTCGTGCCTTCTAAAATGTGGATGACTATTTATTCCACTGACCTACTGGTTCCTTTTTATCACAAGTGATACATCCTGGAAAATGCCTAACTCCTCCAAATATTTATTGTGCGTTTGGCTCTAAATCCTGCTTTTCCAATTAAGTTCTTCTTAGTATTAAAATGTTTTATTCTCCATATATACCAAAAAAAATCCCAAAACACGAAACAAAAATATATACATTATAATTTAATTATTAAGAAAAAATTTACTGAAAGAAGCAGCTTCATTACACAAGGTAGAAAAAAAATTAAGGACAATATTACTGCATTTACTGCCAAACTTACCTTTACCATCTCTTTGTACTTTTCTTTGAGGTCCTGATAAACCTTGCTGTATTTTGCTACTGAAATGAGTGAGAGTGTACTTTTAAACTCACTGGGCTTTTGCTCCACAGACCATTTAGCCAATTTGGGCAAAAGTTCATTTCCAAGCCATGCTAGTTTGGGGTACACAATTCCATCTGAAAACCAATCTTCTGGAAATGGAGCTACAACAGATATAGCCCTTAAAAACAAACAAACAACTTAATATAAATACAATATCACACTATTTCAGCTATCGCAGGGACAGACAAAACAAGGATTAAGTGGAGAAACTCAAGAAATCAGAGATACAAAACTAGACTGGAAATAAGTAAATATGTAGAGAAACAAAAGGAAAATAAACCAGTGAAGTTACTGAATAATGGACCCGTTTCCCCTGGATTTTGTTAGCTCATTATCTCTCAATTCAAACACTGTACCTGAGAGTACATGCTGCATTTAACACAATAAATGAGGACTCACACATGATGAGCAACCTGATTTCACAAGACAGCCAAAGACTAAACAGTGAAAGTCAACTTATGAAATCCCTGAAAAATAACAGGAAAATTTAGGAGGAAAATATATCTATTGTCACAACTCATTATTTCAAAATCTCTGACTTCATTCAGACTTTATTACAGCTACATCCTCAGATGCTCAGGACCAACCTGAATGGTCTGTATTTCAGTGACTGAAGCTCAGTGGGTCTAAAGCAACTACAGTTTGATTCTCATTCTTACTAACACCCACAGAACCTTTCTTACTGGCACTGCTACATCCTCACGATCAGAAGAGGCATATTTTCTAGACCACAACCAGGTACCGTCAATGTTTGCATTCAAAGGTGAAACAGGTTTGTTTTACGTTATTCAGGGTATTGTAGACGTTTCTTTTTAGAGAACAGTATGCACTCATCTCACACCGCTACTGTAATTTACTAATCAAGCAGAAAATTATAAAATCTAAATTGCCTACATACCAATTTAACCATTGTGTGACTCTTGCAATAATTTACTGTTTGCTTCCTCTCTCACCCCCCTACTTACCATTCCTCATCTTTTATGTGTTTAAGTTGAATTTGATAGATATTGCACTTTTTAACCAGGTATTTTCCTTCACTGTTTTCCTCCAAAGGCAGAAAAGTCACAGTTCCATTGCAAACATCTGAAAAGATATGCAAATAGGGGTTGATTATTTCATGGTGAAATCCACCCTCATTAGCACCAAAATGAACAGCCTGCAAACCAGTGAGGCAAGATCTAAGACAACACAGAAAGAACCACAATGCCAGGAATAGATCTGTTTCTTGGTGTTCCCAACTACCAGAGGACTTGAATTCTCCAAATTCAGCATTCTATTGCATGATGTTTCCAAAATATCTAGGGCTGACCAGGAGTATTCATTTTCATCAAATGTAACTATTTAGTAAAACAGTAAGATTTAAATAGTAAGTTTTTTCTAGGATACAACTGCTACTTTTCCATATCCCACAGCAAATCGAGACTCCTGGGAAGAAGGGGTATATGCACTATTACTTCCTCTAAAAATTAAAAAATCTTTCTAGCTATTGTTTACCCAGGGCATTTTCTTCAGAATGACTTATTAAAGTCTCAGTTTTGAAAATGTTTTTTTAATTACCATCAAAACAAACATTCTTGCAACTAAAAATACTATACTGGCTAAATAATCAATTTTCAATGGACTCCAAAATTTTATGAGTTAGACAAGAAAGAATTAATTAGCAAAAAAGCAAATGTTAAGTTTTGCTGTCCTGTCCCATCCGTAGCAATTCCACCTCTAACAGTTTTTAATTGTACACAAATTAATTAAAAAAAAAATCCCAGGCTTTTCCTTAGAGATAAGCTCTATAGATGCAGCTCAGGAGCATCTTCTCTTAGCATCAAAAGAAAAAATAAGTTAAAAGTACAACATATAATATTTTTTGGAAAGCACCAACTTTTTTGAAGGCATCAGGTAAGAATCATGGACCTCAAGAACGTCCCAAGTGTGCCCCACAAATGAGAATCAGCCTTTCTGAATTGTAAATCCAGTTGTTTCTGGAATTCTACTCTTTCCCAAACATTACTAGAATGTAAACCGAATCAACATTTTTTCCAAAAATTTATCTTAAAAACGGTGTCAAGTTCTACCCTATGGAAGTTTCTTTATATTAACAGGATTTATTGCAGCTTATTACTATCATACGGTGTAAAAATCCACCTCAAAGCAAAGCAACACCAAGTTGAGCTTCTTTCTTAAACAACAGTAAACATTAAGAAAGTCGATACAAACACTTCCACTGGGCCAGGCAGGTGCCACAGCTACCTACTCTTTTCACTAATTCTGCATTTCCAAACACCAGTCACTCCTTAAAAGCCCATCATTAGGTCTGCACTTCAAGCATTGTTTGTGCGTGGGCAGCTTACAGTGACAGGAGCTCCTCAGGGTTACAGGTCTTTAGCCTCCGTAATTTGTATTTCAACTGCTGAAACTTCAATGCTTCCTAGCTCAACAACGAAAAGTAAACATAAACCCTAAGCACACAATCGGGACAACAGCCTATCTTCATTGCCACAAACAGGGGAGAAAAAAGCGGCATTTCTCTAATCTGCGAGACAATCTCTGAGGGGACAGGCCCGCGACAGCCCCGGCCTCCCCCAGGCTGCGCTCCGGGCCCCCTCCCACCCCCTCAGCGCCATCTCCGCTCACCTTGCACCACCAGCTCCCGGGCCGGGGGCGCGGCGGGGCGGCCCCGGGGCAGCAGCGTCCTCAGCACGGCGCGGAGCTCGCCGGGCTCGCCCCAGGCCGTGAGGGGCGGCGGCAGATGCAGCTGACCCCGCACCTCCCTCCACAGCCTGCCCAACTCCGCGGCCCCCGCCGCTCGCCCCTCCTGCCCTTCGCCGTCCCCGCCCGCCCCCGCGGCGGCGAAGGATGGAGGTATTTCCCCGCCCTCGCCGAGCGGCACCGTCCCCTCCGCCTGGACAGCGGCGCCGCTGAGCCGCCTGTTGGCCACCTGCGGCTTCTCCAGCCACACGCGTACGGCCGCCCAGAAGCCGCGGGGCAGCGCGGCGCCGCCGGGGTCCCGCACGGCCGCCGTCCCCACCGGCCCCATCCACCGCCCGCTGCCGCCGCGCCAGGAGGCGGAGCGCGTCGTAGGCTGCTTCCGTCAGTTCCCGAGGCGGAGTCGGCGGCTGCCGCAGGTACGTACCCGGTCCCCTCGCCCCGGCCTGAGGCGCTGGGGCTCCAAGTGCCGCAAGAGACCGCTGCGGTGCCGTCCTGCGGCTGAAAACACGGGGAGCCGCCAGCTCCCAGCAGGGCGTGAGGCCGGGCGGTCGTCACCGCATGTGCAGGTCTGTTTGGGGAAGGTGTGCGCTGCTGTGACAGCGGGTGCAGGACGGCTGCGTGAAAACGCTTCCTGAGAGCAAACTCCGGACCGGGACGGCTGACTGACACCGGACAGTCAGCCTGGCCCGTCAGGGAGACATCTCGGTACACCTTTTTTTAACAAATAACAGTACATTATGTAGCTGTTTTTGCCCTGTCCGAGCAGCAGCGAGGTCCCGCCGTGAACTTGGGCCGTTCGAACAGCGGTCGTGCGATGAACCCGCACGGGATCGGTTCATGCCCTGCCTTGACCCTGCCGGGGCTTGTCCTGCTCTGGGCGACTGCCAGCAGCAGATTGCTCGGAAATGGAGAGCCGCTAGAAAATAAAATAAAACCAAACACTGGTTATGTCGTCTCATAGCCATAAGGGTACGGTATCATTATTCTTGACAACTACCAAGTGCCTGAGCTGTATTAGGTAAGATAGTTGAGAATAGTACCCTGCAAACTGACCTTTGCCCTTGTGATTTGTGACCCGTTTTTGGTGCCCGAGTACGAATTTGAATTACTAGGCAGGAGCACTTTCCACGGAAAAAGGTTTCCAACTCAACATTTCACAGTGAAACTACAGCAGTTATTTGCAAATAGAAAGTAACGCGGATTTTACTTCCACCTTCACACAAGTTTCAAAATTTCAGAGCAAGCCTGAAATTAACACTGAAGTTATTCTTTAAGGCAGCTCGTTGTTACTTTCCTATTGTAACCACCTGTTTTGGTTTATTAATTAGTTTTGAAACTGTTGACTTGGAACTAAATGATATCAAAACGTTGCATGAAGTCGGAGAATTTGTAATATATCTTAAGTACAGAACACTTTTTTAATGAACTCTTAGATTTTTTCATTTGGGTAATATCACTGGTTTGCAATGTAAATAAAGTTAGATGCAATAGCTGCAGTATTACAATGTAATTTTTTTCTCTTTTATGAAAAGCCTTCAATTGCTGCCTAATTTACCTATTTTCCAGTTAGAATTGTATTTTCTGTTTATTTGGCTGGAGATTGAAACACTTTCTTAATGTCTTTTTTTCTTTTTTTTTCTTTTTTTTCCCCCTCTGTTTACAAACTTGTTGGTCAGTACTGGAGCTGCATCTTCCTAGAACTGATTTGGAAGACAAATGCAGAAATACTATCCTGCTGTTCTCTTCTACTATGTTTGTACTGTTCGGAATTAGAGGATGACCTCCATAAAAGGATAAGGTTGAGAGAAAAGAGAGGTATCAAGGAAATGTATTAAGATAATGAGGGGGGGAAACGAGTGGAAAAAGCAGACTGCTGAAGTAGTTTCTGTACTTCATTATGTTTAAAGTCTATACTGAGTCATTGGCCAGCCCTGGGCAAGATGTCCTACCTATACCTTTGAGCTGCTTCTTTCAGCCAGTCCCGTTAAATCGTGGCCGGCTTCTGCTGCCCTGTCCGATGGCTTGTGCTCCCTCCAAGCACAGCCGAGATCTCTGCTGTCTGTGGTGGCAGGGATGACTGGGTGTGCCGTGAGCAGCAGAGGGCTCTCCAGCACCAGCTTCTGGAGGCAGCAGAGGATCAGCCTCTGCTTCTCTGGGTCAGGTTCTAATGAAAAATAAGACTCTCTTCTCCTGAACCAGTGCAGTTGTACCTACTGACAAGGAAATCCTGCAGAGTCTGTGGAGTTTTGTAGTGCTCTTGCCTGACCCATAGATGCACACAGGTTGCCAGCAGATTTCATGGGGTCTTGCTCCATTTGGTGTTTAAGCCATGTTTTTTTTCTCGCCTGGGTCTTTTATCACTCCCTTTCTTATTATACAATATGGTGATAACCAGTGATGTCCCTATTTCATATTTAGCTCATATTTTAATAACAAAGATGATGTAAGTCGTTTACATTGGATCAAAGGCATTTTTTCTTACTTTTTATCAAGCCAGTTGAATTAGAAAAAGGGAAGGGCAAGCTTTTAGTTGCCTGTGCAGTGCTATACTCATACATTTCAACAAGTCCATGGATTTAATTTACAACTCTTTCAATTTATTTTTATAATTAAAAAACCAGACATCTGTGGTGCTTCAGTTTGTGTTTTATCTTTTCTTGTTTGCTGCAGTTTAGCTAACAATGGCACCCACATTGAATCAGAAAGAGATGACTGGCAACCAAAATTCGTGGGATACTTTGCTACCAGATTTCCCTGAAGGCCCACTTTCCAGATACCGTAAGAAAGCTTCCTTCAACTGGAAGGAGATGGCAGTGTTCATAGATGGTGAAGATATCATCCAGCTGAAGGTAAATTATGCAAGACATGTAAGCATGTTTTAATTGTGGAGATATCAGTAGAAGTAAGTATGGGGTTTTTTAAAGGAAATATAGTTAATAATACTCTGTAAATACAGAGCATGAAGAGATTTGATTTGCATAGCCAATTTTCAGAAAAGAGATGAATTTTTAAGCAATCTACTCTGCTCTCTCATAAGACTCATTTAATTACTGAGCATCAGTACAGGGGAGACCAGCAGGTGCTACATTTCAGAACTTGAGTGTTCATTTTAAACTGGGAAATAACTATATTCTACCATATTTCTTTACTGTTTGCATTAAATTATAGATCCCATGGTTTTGCAAGGCACTTATGCAGAGCTAGGTTGAAGCCACTATCAAACAGTTTTTCTGTCTTACTTTAACCTGATTTTCTGTGATGTTCTGTGCTTGCATTAATGCTTATGTGGAATTGCAATTGGAGATTAGCATGTGAACCTTGCTGAAAGTTAACCCTACCAAGAAAAGAGATTAACTGCAATACAGATGAGATGGTGTGGAAATGGAGATGTAGGAGGAGAAAGAACCAGCTTTCTGAAGGTCATGTAGATTTACATGGATTTAAGCTAATTTTGAATCTTCACCATAATTATAAAAATCCTAGCAGGTAGATAAGAAAAATCAAAACGGCCTAGTTCTGCATTTGACTGGTGTGTGTTAGAGCACAGAAAAAACCACAAGTGCTCTGTGTCTGAAGAAGTTTCAGAGCTGTGAGGGCATGTAAAGTTGTTTACACCAAGAAAGGGAATGACTGCCTTTTGAAGGAAAGCACAGGAAGTCTGGGTTTCTTCCTTCTTATGTGAAACATATTTAAGAAGATGTAGATACCTTCTTAAAGACACAGCTCTGGGATAAAAAAAGTGCCATAATATATTATCTAATACAAAAAGGATCCAAACTACAACCTTAGAAGATACACATCCCCACACTGAAGGACTGCATATGATAGTTCAATTAAATAGAGCCTTTTTTTATTTTCATCTGGGAACAGAGCAGTTGGGGTAGCTTAATGGCTTTACCATCATGGCATATTTTTAACTGAATGTAAGCCCTGGATTTTTACCTTTATCCTCAGACTGAGGGATTTTTGCCCTTTAGATTCTGCCAGCAGCTTTGTTTATTGACATAGTGTAGCTACTGTACAAAGCAAGTAAGTTTTACCATACTGTTCTTGTAGATTCAGAATCTTGTGAATCAGTAAATCACGGTGAAGAAGATGTCATAAAATTTAACTCTATGAGCTGTATATATGACGGACCATTTAAATATATTTTCTAATTCTCTGGAATTTTTGGTTTATAAGTTTATACTTTCCAGCAAATGATTGTCGTTTGAGACCCAGTGTTACTCTGGAAGAAAGTTCACTGTTTTTGTTAATGCTTTTAGGTGAATATTCTCATGTCAGTTATTTCCCCTCCAAGAATAGAATCTTCTCTGCTCTGGAAAATGATCCTCTCTTTGCACATCATCCTGGAGAAGATTTGTGCCGTGAGAAATATCAGGAGCTGACATTCCGGCGCTGTAAAAGATTCTTTGAGTATGGCTTTCTTAGTCAGCAAGAGATGATGGAGAGCCCATTAAGGTGTTATAATATGGTGCTCTGTTTAGGAATGTACGACTGGTCTCCATGTCTCCAGTTTATCTTACATTGTGCTGTAAGTACAGTTCAAGAGCTATAGTGGTGTATAATTTAATTTAAGTAACTTCTAATACTATAATTCTGTGCCTTTATGCCTATTTTATTGAAACTTGATCTTTTCCTCGTTCTTTCTTTTCAAAAATGATAGTAACTTTTAACTGTTTAGAAGAGTCAGATAGCTGTGGGTAATCTTGTTGTTAAACCCCTGTCTCCACTGGAATCTCATCTGGAAAGTAAAGGTGAAACAGTACAGACAGAGATACAGAAAATATTTTTGTTGCCTTCTTTTGTTTACTTTTCTGCCTTCTGTCTAGGGCAGCCAAAGAACTTGGTTGTTGGTTGGCTGTGTGTTTGCTAAAGATTTGCAGGTATCAGAAGCTTACCTGCTCTAAGCCTCAGTGTCTTAAAGAAGGGCAGAATCCAGAAGGAATGGAAAGCAGTTTAAAATTTCTCACTGACATCAGTGGCTGAATTCTGTTAATCAGTTGTTTCCCAGATGGGTGTCTCACGAAGAATGCTCAACATAGCTGGACAAATATTATCAGTTGAATTAATTAATTAATTATTACTATTCACATATCTGGAATGCATCTAGGAATTAGAGTTTTGTTATCCATGTGAATATCCATGTGAAAACTGAAGGTAGCTTTCAAATCAGAATTCTTGTTTGATCCTGAACCAGCTTCCTTCAGTTCCCGATCCGTTCGCAGTAAAATGAACTAAAGTAGTCTTTAAGTGCTCAAGGGAACATCACTAAGGACAAATGGAAGGTATTTTTAAGCATTTGTTGTGAAGGTTTGAACAGGTTAGAGCTGGTACAAGTCATCTGTAAAGGGGCCTTGACAAGATCAGATCCTGACTTATCTCCCCCAGCTATAGTCTAATTATAGTTTACAGTGCAGCCCACTTTCCCTGGTCTCTTTATTGGACATCACTATTAAAAATCATGTACAATGTGCTTTTCATCACAGGGCACTGATTTCATTCTTTATTCTGATTTTACAGGTATTTGCAGGTCCCATTATGAGTGCTTCTGAGAGATTTGCACACATTTTGAAACAAACTTATAACATGGAGGTAATTTTTTCTAACAAATTGTGAGATGTGGACACTATTAGAATTGTGTCACTATCAGCAGTTTTGTTTTATTTCTGATCTCTTTACGTACCTGGGTACATCTAAATGGCAAAAGAAAAGACCATGGAGCAGATTCAAGCATTGAGCTCTGACTGTCCTCACTACTAGCCATAAACCACTTCCTGGATATGCTTTAGACTATCCAAGTTAACATGCAGACAAAATTTGAGAACTTTTTCCAAAAGGCAATATAGATGACATTACACCAGTTTAGGCTCTGTCCAGAGTCGTTTAAGAGCATCCTACTAGGATACACTTAAACTTGACATGTTGCCATAAAAATTCCGTTCTAATGCTATAAAATGGAAAATAATAATGTCTTAATACCAAAGAAACACCACATGGAGTTCAGTGAGGACCCTTGACCAACTACTCTGCAGAATAAATGCAGCCTGTCTGATACAGAAGGTGCCAATCCTGAACAGTTTCTCCAGTCTAGGCCACGTGGGTAGCATTCACTGTCTGGACAGACCCTTTTTGATTTTGCAAGATAAATATTCTGAGTGCACTTAAACTGAGCTTTGTGCTTCCTTTGTTGCTCTTTATCGCTTCCTGTTTTGTTTTGGGGTTTTTTTTTGTCAAGTTACTCTCCAGTAGCTGAATTTGAAATCATTTGAAAGTCTTGCAGTTTTAATTAATGTAATAAAACGGTCTTGAGCTGTGCCCTGTATCTCCTTATTTAGATTTTTGGCTGTTTTGCTCTGACTGAACTGAGCCACGGAACTAACACCAAGGCCATACGGACTACAGCCACATTTGATCCCAGCACTCAGGTTGGTCCTTGACACACACTGTCAACCAGGCTTCCTTTCCATACAAAACTGTGTAAGAAGGACTTGGTCCCTGCATAGGCTTCATCTATCACAGCTGAAACAGCTCTCTCAGTTCTTCACTTGAACTCACAGCTCAATTTAACTTAAGATCTGGGAAATGCTTCCCAGTCCATTAATCTGCTTTTATTTTTTTAACTGCTTAAATGAGCAATTAAAAAAGCTGAGTTTCAGGCTTTACAATGAGGTAATGAACTTTCTGAACTCTATATTTTTTTCCTTACTACATGTGTTCTCTCTAAAGTTGAACACAATAAGAGAGATCTCAGGTGCTGGAATGCAGTACAGAATAAAATCCTGGCAGTTAATGAATATTTTCAAAACATTGCCAGGTGATAGGAAAAAAAAAAAAAGCTGTGACTTGATTAAAAAAGCTGTGACTTGATTTTTATTATTTATATAATTTTCTTTTTCTTTCTTGACTACAGGAATTTGTCATCAATACACCTGACTTTGAAGCTGCAAAGTTCTGGGCTGGTAATATGGGGAAACACGCTACTCATGCAGTTTTGTTTGCCCAGCTCTATACTCCTGATGGAAAGTGCCAAGGAATACATCCCTTTATTGTACAGGTAGGGTGGGAATATTGCTAATCCTTTTATTCTTTTGGGGAAGAGTGGGTTCAAATTAAAGACTTTATTATGCTGTTATTTATACCTGACCAGCAGATGCTTTATTTAATGCCTACACAGTTTATTGCAATTGTAACTTTTTTAAATGTTCACTGATTCTATGAAGGTTGTAGAGCTAGTTTTATACTATCAGTTTGCTGCAAAAACTTCTGATAATACAAAAGACCTGAAAAGTCTCCAGAGATGATCATGGTACTTACACAGTTAGAACTCATCTGTGTTGTATGAAGTCCTGAAAGTCTTGCACAGGGCTTAAGGTGATTTGTTTGCCAATGCTGCAGGCATATCTGCATGAAATTTGAAAAACTTCTTCCACAGAAATCTATTTATAAGATTAAAGGCATCAGAAAATGTGTTGGTGCAATAGAAAACTTGTACATAATAAAATGAATTAGTTGCAGACTGATCGAAGTTTATTGCAGACTCAGGGAATATCTCAAAGCTGATTGTCACATTAAAATTTCGTTGGTTTCTCCTGTGTCTGTGTACACCTGAACGAGGTTTCAGTGCTAGTCTGATGAGAGAAGTCATCAGTGTTAGGGGATATTTAACACGGTGATGTAATTAGTGTCATCTTCTAAAGTAGTTTTCATTAAAGTATCTATGTCTTGAATGAGATTATGCATAAGTACAAGTTATATCCAGGATTATGTGCTTGAAAGAAACAGAGATACCTCTTTATCGTTAATAACAGGGTACAAGCTGGGAATATTTTCAATCTTTGAAAAATTCAGCTAATAACTTTCATTGTTCCATTACTGAAGTGTTTTGTTTCACTTCTCTACAGATTCGAGATACAAAAACTCTCCTACCAATGCCAGGTGTGATGGTAGGTGACATAGGAAAGAAAATTGGGCAAAATGGATTGGATAATGGGTAAGTCAATACATTTGAAAGAGAAAAAAATCTAGGTTATGTCACAATGTAGTGGTGCAAAGATTCCCCTATGTCTGTTCTGTCTTTACTCCTGAAGTGCTCACTAGTGGTTTTAAATTGTTGATATTTCTTAAAAAAAAACAAACCCTTGACTGAAAGGTCTTGAATTTCAGTATTTTCTGTCTGAATAAACAGCCTTTCAGCCTTTCTCACTCTTTAAAATGTGAAGTGCTCCTGATATTCTGTGAATGTCCCCAGGCAGTCTTTCAGTTATAGACTCTTCAACAGTAATAATGGAAAAAAAATCTAGTAAGTTCTGAATAAAGAACTTTATCCGCCTCTGCACCTATCTCAGTGTTAGACTTCAATTATTTTTTCTGTTGATTTCCAGCCCACAGGAAGGCTAGTGGTGGTCTCTAAACAAGGTTTATCTTCAGTAAAGATTAAGATTAATGAGACTGAAGAGAGAAACTATGTGTCTTTTTTAAACCATGAGATTTCTAGACTGCAGCCAAGAAAGAGAAGGCTACTGATTTTCTTCTGTATTATGTGTGTACAGTTGAAATAAAAAAGTACCTGGCTCCATTTCTTAGTCATGGACTCTAAGGGCCTTTCTGTGTCTACTTTACTAACCAAAGGTGTCTTATGGGGAGGAGATACAGGGAGGAAACAGAGGTAGATTTCTGCATTAAAGTAGTCATTATGTAAAAATTAATTAAACTCTTGCATTAGTTATGTAGCTCTATATAAAGACGTAAAGGTATAAAGACATAAACTTTAAATGGTAAAGAAGGGTTTCACTTCTTAATGCCTCAAGTTTGCTTCTTTCTATTGTTTCAGTTTGTTACGGATTTAGGTAATGTCCTTCAAAACAGACATAGCAGTAAACACAAAGTATCCAGGTTTCAGGTATTATGGCTTTGACTGTCTTTCCAGAAGGTTGTAGGCATTTTATGGTTATTAGCTGATTATCATTGATTCTCTGTTTCCTAAAGACACAGAAGAAATAAATTTAAAAAACCTGAAACAACCCAAAATTAATTTATAGAGGAAAACTGTGAGAAAGGTTTGGAAAAGAGGCATGTTTAAGGTTTGGTGGGTATTCTTTCCTGCTTCTGCATTACAGACTAGCAGCCACCAGATGGCACAGCAGCATGGGCCTGAGTAATTAAATGTTATTCAACTTCGTGTTTCTGTAGAAGTGTTTAAGTTCTGCTGTTGATTCTTATATTGCAATATAGATTTATGTGCAACATGGGAAAGAAGAGTATGCTTGTTATTTGACTTTAAAATGTACGTAATTTTAAATCCATTTCTCCATTATCTACTTGGAAAAATAGCGTATGTCTTAAAATATTGGTAATAACTGAATAATTTGAAATTATAATCCATAAAATGCTCTTTAAATGAGATAGCAGTGATTTCCTGTCTTAATTTCAGATGGAGTCCCTTATCTTAGTTGACATCATATGTCATTTAAAGCAGTCACAGGGCGTTCCCGTTTACTTCGTATATGTTGTTTTTAAAAAAATTCTTATTATGTTAAAACAGTAGTGCCCAAAGAGTCCCAGTCATGGATATATATATCTCTTAAGTATGCATTAAGACAGTCCCTGCATTAGAAACCTTAAGACAGCACTTGCAAATTAAGAGAGAAGGATGAGGGAGCCCAAGGTTACCCATAGATAGCACTCATTCAGCTAAAAATTCCAGGGCCTGTGTTCCTGAACTACCTCAGCTACTTTATTTTTTGGAGAGGTCTAAGATTAGAGTCAGGCCAACATTGTTCTCAAGAACCAGGGAACCAAGTTTTGTTCTGCAACCTTACTGCTCACACTGAGGTGTCAGAAGTGTCAGGGATTGTAGATGTCTGCTCTCAGAGGTACACGAAGGTCTGGATGGGGACTGTCCTTCTGAGAGGAAGTTCTGCATTTGTTTGCAGAGACAAGCCATGCCACGCTAGAAAATGGACTCTTGGTTGCATGATCTGTGGAATGCCAGGATCCACAGGGAGATATTTCCCCAGCTACTGCCTTGTCAAGGTGTTCTCCTTGGCCATTTAGCAATCTTACATCCTCGTTTATCCCAGAGAAAGCACAGACTTGTATGTGGAGAGGAGAAAACCTTCCCTTATGCTGTGACTACAAGTGTTAGTCCCCACTACATGCATTGCCAGGTTTTGTTAAATGTGTATGTGAAGTCTGGTTCAACTGCCATGAACACTTAGTAAATCAGGTCTATTTCCATGTAGTTACACTCAGGATGTGTGGTCACAGTGGGGATCAGAGTCTGACATCTCTGACAGAGATGTTTGATTTTGTTCCTGCGCTTGGAGAAATTTATGCTAATAATTTTCAATATGGATGCAGAGAGTTAAGTTCCTGAACACTAATGAAGGTCATGAGCAAGAAATTCCAGAGCCTTCTTGGAAAATGTTATTGATTTATGCTATGTAAGAAAACAGAGTAGTTAGTTGTAGTTGTCCATTCTGGGTTTGAAAAACAATCTCTTGAGTTGTTTGACTGAAAGCTGATTTCCTGCTAATGCAGAGTATGTTTTTAGTAAGAGAAAGAATTTCAGAACTAATGTGGTACTTTTTGCAGTGTGAATCCATTTCTAAAATTATCTTTCCAATTAATTCTCATATTTTCATAATTTGAGTGTCCAAAAGTCACATGGCGTTTGCAGGTCTTTCACACAGAATCACTAGGTTGGAAGAGACCTTCAAGGTCATCAAGTCCAACCCATGCCCTAACCTCAACTAGATCATGGCACCGAGTGCCATGTCCAGTCTCTTTTTAAACACATCTACCACCTCCCTGGGCAGACAATTCCAGTACTTTATCACTCTTTACATAAAAAACTTTTTCCTTATATCCAACCTATATTTCCCTTGGCGCAGCTTAAGACTCTGTCCTCTTGTTCTGTCAGTTGCTGCCTGGAGAAAGGGGCCAACCCTCAGCTGTCTACAACTCCCCTCCAGGAAGTTGTAGAGAGTGATAAGGTCACCTTTGAGTCTCCTTTTCTCCAGGCTAAACAACCCCAGCTCCCTCAGTCATTCCTCACAGGGTTTGTGTTCCAAGCCCCTCACCAGCCTCATTGCCTCCTCTGGACACTCTCAAGCGTCTCAACGTCCTTCCTAAACTGAGGGGCCAGAGGTGAACACAGCACTCAGTGTCCTTCCTAAACTGAGGGACCAGAGGTGGACACAGCACTCAATGTTCTTCCTAAACTGAGGGGCCAGAACTGGACACAGCACTCAATGTTCTTCCTAAACTGAGGGGCCAGAACTGGACACAGCACTCGATGTGTGGCTTCACCAGTGCCCAGTACAGGGCAAGAATGACCTCCTTGCTCCTGCTGGCCACACCATTCCTGATACAGGCCAGGAGCCATTGGCCTTCTTGGTCACCTGGGCACACTGCTGGCTCATGTTCAGTCAGTTGCTGACCAGTGCCCTCAGGTCCCTTTCTGCCTGTCTAGCCACTGTCCCCAGCCTTTAATGTTGCAGGGGTTTTTTGTGGCCAAAATGCAGGACTTGGCACTTGGACTTATTAAACGTCATCTTATTGAATTCTGCCCATCCATCCAACCATTCCAGGTCTCTCTGCAGAGCCCTCCTCCCTTCCAACATTTCCCAGCTTAGTTTTGTCTGTAAATTTACTAATGAAAGATTCCCTCATCTATGTCATCAATAAAAATATTGAACAGAGCTGGCCCCAGCAGAGTCCCCTGAGGGACACCACTGGTGACTGGCTGCCAGCTGGATGCAGCACCACTCACCACCACTCTCTGGGCCCAGCCCTCCAGCCAGTTCCCAACCCAGCAAAGAGTGCTCCTGTCCAAGCTGTGGGCTGCCAGCTTTTCCAGGAGTGTGCTGTGGGAGACAGTGTCAAAGGCCTTGCTGAAGTCCAGATAGACAACATCCACAGCCCTTCCCACATCCACCAGGCAGGTCAGCTGGTCATAAAAGGAGACCAGGTTGGTCAAACACAACCTACCCCTCCTAAACCCATGCTGGCTGGGCCTTATACCCTGGCCATCCTGTAAGTGCTGTTTGATGACACTCAATATAAACTGTTCCATTTGTAACTTTAGGTGCCTTGACAAAAAAAAAAAGAAAAAAGAAAGACAAAATCACTGTAAAATATTTTTAAATACTTTTCTTTCTCTAGGAAATTGACAGTAATTTGTGTAATCAATCCATAAAGGAGTAAAAATAGAACTCTGTTTTTTTCCTGTGGAAAGTTTAGACTGGTTTTGTGCTTTGTTACCAAAGTTAAGTCAGAGTGCCACGGGGGGATACAAATGTTTCAGTCTTTATTTTATAATATTAAAGTGTCCACCTGTTGCTAGTGCTCTGGCAGTCTTTGAAATATGCTGATCACTGAGGATCCAAAATGGACTACCATAGCTGAGGAAAAAAAAACTAAAAAAAAAAAACCTAATGAAAAAAATCCCTGAGTATCTGGGATTTCAGGAGCTTTTCAATAAAATGTGTGGCAGGCATAAGGAGCAGGGGGGTGACACACATAAAGCAAGAGCTGGGCTATGTTGCTTTGCATTTCTCTTTTCTCCTTTGGTGTGGGAGGGGTTTTTTTTGGTGGTTTTCTTTTCCTTTTTTTTTTGGGAGGGGAGTAGGGGGAAGGATGTACCTTAGCTACTGGAGCACTGCTCAAATTACCCGTTACTTCAGTGCACATCAGTAAATGATTGACACTGATTTGGGGGTGAACCAGTTTCATGTCCAGTTTTAACTAGCAGGAAATTTCTGATTTCCCCTCTCCAGAGATGGAAATGATGCCCATCTGAATCTGCATGGGGAAGAGTGGAAAATCAGCTATAATTGTATTTCTGAAGTGGTGCTTACCATGCCTGTCTTTGGAAAACCTGTTGAGGTCATTCAGCTGTGTCCACTGATAACTTGTATACAGTTTGTTTGCAGATAAAACCTTTCATGAGGGAAGAACTAGAGAAATGAAGCTGTCATTTTACCTTAAGTCTTTGTAGGAGAGAAAAGGGTCTTTCTGTAGGAAGAATTGTTAACTGGATCTAATGATAATTGTGGGCTTGGGAAGACTGATGGGGTTTATTAGCTGTTTAACAGCCTTTTGTGTACAATTAAAATGTGGTCAATCTTTGCACAAATACAACACAGTAAGATGTTCAACATGTTGTCTGCTAGTCAGTGAGGTCAGATTCAGTTTTCTGGATACTGAAAACAAAACACCTGAGAAGAAATGGGTAAAGGGGATTTATTGGAGAGAAAGGCATTAAATTGTGTAAAAGAATCTCTTCTGGAAAGAGATACCTCAGAAATATAATTTTTCACTATAATCCCTTGAATATTGTCAAAGATAGAATACATCACATGACTTCTGAGCCTTCCCAAATTGCCCTTAAATGGTTAATTCATAATTTGCTTTTTTGTTACTATTTCAGTATCACTGCCATACATTATACATTATGATTCTGCTACTGCTAGTTTAAGGGCAGAACAAATGAAAGTCTAGTCATTTTTGTCTTCTTCTATTTATTCTCTTCATGCTCATTTAGGTTTTGCAACTGTCAGAGTTATTTCAGTAGGAAGATAGGAGCTATAATACATGATTGAAGCCTAAATAGTCTTTGGAGCTTCATCTTTCAATCTGAAACAGTAGTTCAGTGAAGATAATATCCATAATCAGCTTCTTTGGTTATTTGCATCTACTCCCAGGCTGCCTTTTTCTTTGTGCTGTGACAAACATTTATGTAGCTGTAGGGGACTCAGCCAGGGAACTGGGACTGCCTGAAAACTAATGGAAAAAAAACCCCACCAATTTTTGCTGTCTTCAGTCAGATAATTTGGCAGGTCTCATTCACTGCAAGGCCTTAGGAGTGGCTGTTTCGATACAGGAAAAAGAACAGAGATGTAAGAAATCAAGTATAAAAATCAGTCCTGCTTCCCAAATAAACAAGCTTGAGCTTGTTTAATATTTTTTATTCACTTACAGCCTCTGACCTAAGTTTCAAACAATCGCAATAGCAATAACAATTAGTTGGCTATAGAAGAAAAAAGAATGCTAAAATGCCTGGCCTTGCATTTATGTTATCTGAATATACCATGAATACTTTAGTCCTTGTGAAAAGTGCCATTTCCACAGTTAAAACTAGGTATTTTGCCAACATATCTTGCATATTTACAGTTTGAGTTAAAGGCAAATCATTGACATTTCCCTGCTTTGCCCTCGTCATGCAGTTCCTGCAGTCGGGGTTGGACACTACGTGGGTACATACAGTGCTATGCATGTTACTGGGCTGCGGTCACATTGCTGCAGAGTGCTGCCTTATCCCTTCATTTTTGTCATGTTCATGTGCCTTAAAACTCTCCTTCACACTGAAAGGCACTTGATGTGGGTGAAAATGGGGAAAGAAAGATTTAGATCTGGTCACACATTTGTTTTTTGACCCACAGAAATACAGCCTCACATCTGCCATGAACTTCAACCAGTTATTTTTGTTCCTTAGCAGAGCTCTGTCAGCTCTCAACAGCTGCAGGAGTCTGCACGTGCAGAGCTCCTCACAACACTGGCACTTGAACTGTAAGAACTTCAGTGTGAGGGGGTCTTTGTGTGCCTGTGAAGTCCATTAGGTTAGCATTAGGAAGCCTATAAACTGCTATGTTGTTTTATCCTTGCTATTGAGCATTACTGTAGAAAGCTGCATTCTTAGATTAGAGCCTTGATTGTAGAGAATAAAACTAAGATACTGCCATGCAGTTTTCCCCAGTTTCACTGTAACTCTTTTCAGCTCTAACCTTTCTGTGAGCATTAGTCTAGAATATGTGGCAATTTTCTTCTGCAAGTTTTTCATCAAACCTCTGAAATGTTACTCTTCTCAAGGTTTATTGTATCCCATAAACAGCCTTCCAATGCCATTCACCTGCTTTCTGTTTCTGGCTGGAAGTCTGGCATTAGAGATGATTGTACCATCTCTAATGTAGTCAGTAACAAAAGCTGGCAGAAAAGGCATTTTAGTGAGTCTGAAGTTCACCAAAGCATGTTTGAGCTATTTGTACTATAGGTAACAGTTTATTACTTCAGTACTGGCAAAAGGAGCTCGTAGCTTTTCCAGCTGCTCCTCTTTTATCAGCATTACTGCACACCAGATGAATTACTATTGTATGATTTAAAGTCAGTGAGATTAACTTAGTTTGAAATGTTCCCTAAACTACTGGCCAAAGAACCCAAACAAGAATGCTACTATTGGAATGGCACTTCACTCTGCTCAGCTGCTCTTGGCAGAAATCTGTGTGATACAGTTTCTTTTTATCTGTGGTAAAAAATGTGTGTACATGATGCAAAATTGCACATTGCTGTAGAACCCTGTGATACTTATTTAAAGTGACAGCTGTCTGTCTGTCTGTCTTGCTGAGAGGTCTTAATCTCAGTCATGCTATTTGCTGTGCTGAAGAGGCCCTAAGTAGGGCAGCTTTCAAACCTCTGGTCTTGTCATCACTGTGTGAAATTTAGCCATTTTCCAAACTTGCTGGTATATGATATCCCCATGACTGTGTATACAGTTCCATTATTGTAAGATATTTCTTCAATTATTTAAGGACATTTTTCCCCTAAATGTGTTGACAGATGTGGGCCAAGTCTACCCTTTCTAGGCTGATAACCATTAAAAACGTGATCATTGACTTCATTAAATCTTAGTATTTATTTTTAATATGTTCCAATATCAAATTCCAATTGGCCAGTGTGTCTAACAATTCCCAACAGCAAAGTTTTTGGAGAAGGAGCGTAACAGCAGTTGGCAGCAATCTCACAAGGTCACTTAACCCACCAGTCCTGTGAGGTTCTGCTTTTATTTTCAGCATTCGTGCTTATAGGCAAAAATATCTTATTTCTTTACATATGGAAATTTTCTGTTGAATTTTTAATTGCTAGTTCTGCCTCTCTGCTTTGCTTCTTAAAGTCTTTGCCATCTAATGTGCATATTCACATATCTTTGTATAATACATCTGTAATGGATAATATCAAGGGAAAAAATCTAAACTTTAAAAACCTGTTACTTGAATTCATTTTAATTTTAAGAATATAGGCTATCATATAAGGATAGGAAATTCAGTATTCTGGTTCACTAGCTGTGAAAGAAGTTATTAAAGAAGGGTGTGCTTGTAGTTTCTAATCATAATAATTTTAGGTCATCTTTTATGTGGTACAGAATTAGCTTCCTTGTATTTGTGTCAGACGGATTATAATAAAATTTTCTTGAAGGTTTTGCACTCTTTCCAACAGAAGACTTCCCTTAGATTTAACTGTTTGGGATTGTATTACAGCAAGTGAAAGTGGGTAAAATTGTTTAGGTCATTTTTGGGGCCCTTTGGTTCGGCACACGTCTGTCACATGTTCATTAGGAGTAGGCTTGGAATTCCTAAAAGTAGGAAATTGGTGTATAAATTTATACAGTATTTATACAGTACTATTATATAGTAGCTTTCAATTTGCTTTTTATGAACACTTGAGTTTCAAGCACAGGTCGATATAAAAATTTTTCTACAACTGCACAACTTTGCTCAGTGAATTGAACTAATCACTGCAGTGTGAAACACAACACATAACACAGGATAATTTGCCATTTTAGTCATTGTCATTATCTCCCACATAACAAATGGCAGAACAAAAGGAAGTGTCCTGAAGTTGTACCAGGGAAGGTTTAGGTTAGATACTGGGAAAATTTTCTTCACTGGAAGAGTGTTCAGACATTGAGACAGGCTGCCCAGGGAAAAGGGGTGGAATCATCATCTCTGGAAGTGTTCAGATGGTGTGTGGATGTCATACTTGGGGATGTGGTTTAGTGGTGAACACGGTGCTGCTGGGATAATAGTTGGACTCTGATATTGGAGGTGTTTTCCAGCCTAATGACTCTATGAATGCTGCCATGAAATCTTACCGTTCATCACATACAAGGCTAAGCATGTTCTAGATATGCATTTGCAGAGAGAAATTCCAAGAACTGGAGCCCTTTGAAATATTGTCCTAATGTGTGCCCCAAAGATTGTATCATCTCTCTGTTAGGTCAACTCTTCCTTTAGTCTGGCTTGTAATTCCAATTTTTATCATCCATTCAATAGCTTTTTAAAGTAATATTTCATTGCTTTCTTCCGTGCATCCCTTCCTATTTGGGAGGGATCCTTATAACCATCCATGGAGCTTCCTTACTTTCATCACTCTGTTTTTTTCTTGAAATTTTTGTTTGCTCTGATGGCTTGTAAAAAGATGGAATTGATGAGCTGCTGGTGTGCTGTGACTGGCAGGCATCCTGTCAGGAAAATATTCTTCAGTAATTAATGTCTGCTTCACTGTGTGAATATAGCTTCCTGCCTTATATTTGCATTGTAAGGTCCTAGGAGGAAGCGCCTGCCTGGAAATCTATGGATGGAGATAGCAACTGTGAAAAAAGAATGTAAACTAGCAACCTAAACCTTGCCACACACACTCTTCTGTAATTAAAGTAATGAGTAATAATAATTAGAAAGTTCAAATTCTTTCTGAGATGCATGCTATTGCTTAAAAATATCGCTCATTGTACAGTTGGAGTTGTGATTCTGTTTGGGATCTAGGGAGCAGAGAATGTGAATTTAGCCAAAAGATCTTTCTAGAAAGAGATTTTTTATTTTCAGTGATATGAAAAAAATATTAGCATAGATGGAAATCAGATTTTTGGAAAATGTGAATTTGCTTCTATTACAAAGTAGTGTAGTCTCACTGAAATTGGCATTTAACAAAGCACTTATTAGCGTTGTTGAGGCAGCTGGTTCTTGGTTAGGATAGCAGCCTTTCCCATGTCTAAGTCTGAAAATACTGTGTATCTCTAAGGCTGAATAAATTCAGTATTCAGATATGTTTCCTTGGAAACAACTCATAATTTAAAAGCACATGCAGCAATGCAGCCCTTATGTAATTTATTAATGTGAAAGACCTGGCTCTCGTGAGCCATATTAAATAGATCAGCCTTTATTGGCAGGAAAAAGGAATTTTTTTTTATTACAAATACAGCTTTTCAAGTGCTATTAGACAGTGAGATATTTGTGAGTGGGGTTGATACTGCTACTATCGTGCCAAATTGTGTTGCCCATTTGGGTGAAACAGTTCAATCACTTTCTTCCTGAAGAGTATGAATACTCAGGACATTCTCCCTATCTTAGGAACTTTGAAAGGGTTATCCTGCTCTTCCTTTTCTAAGGTGCCACATTTCAGGGAACAGAATTCCTTGAGTTTAAACAAAGGAAAATTTTCCTTTTGGTTCCTTCTCAGGATAGTGTTTCAGCTATGTCCTTATTTGTATTGCAGCAGAATGAGTGATCCTCACAGATCTATATTTTAGACTCATAAAAATATATAATGTCTCTATTCCAAAGCAGTCTCCAAACTGGACTAAACAACACCTCAGTTGAGAATATAGTTCTGCAGAATTGTTTGAGGCGGGGAATTATTTGGAATGAGAATGGTCAAGTCCCATTCTAGGCAGCAGAAGGAAGTTGTTCATCTTCCCAAGCTTTTTAACAGCTGAGATACCAACCAAGGTAACCTAAGTCATGCAGCCTGAGAATTCAGTTCAGCCTTCTGAGGTGTCAGTGAAAGTACGTGTCAAACTGCCTGTGTCCAAGGTCTCTAATAAGTAACTTTAATTGTCCCTTCCCTCAACCAGAATATGTTGGTCATCCTTCCATTACTTTTTTACTTCTTTCCTTACAAAGCTGCTGAAATGGTCTCCTAGAGTCAACAAAGTGTTTTTTCTGGTTCTGTAAACATCATCGTTTTGAAACAAAAAATCAAAAATCAGAAGAGTTATAACAAATTCTCTTCTTGAATTTATTGTGCTGCTCTAAGTCTGAAAGTCTTTTTTGTCCCAGGCATACTTCCCTAAAATTACCTGCCTGGCGTGATGAACACTGTTTTCAGTTCACTGACGACATGCCTGAGATAATTTTCCAATCCCATCTTTCTTGTGACCTTTTTTTTGTAATATAAACACCTCAGACTGTGTAGACATAGATTTTATACTGTTTGTGTATTTGTTTAAACAGATTTGCCATGTTCCACAATGTCAGGATACCAAAAGAAAACATACTAAATATAGCTGGAGATGTCACAGCTGAGGGGAAGTACTCAAGTTCTGTCAAGGTATGAAACAAGGTCTCATTTTCTTAAATATACAAAGGTATAAGTAGGTTGAGAGACAGAGCTTCCTCTTATGTCAGGAGGTACTGAATACCTGAACTTAAGAAGGCTGTTGACAATTTCACATGGGGTATGAATGTTGGCTTTTTAATTGTATTTCAAAGATGTCGCAACTCACCTTGCTGACTTTACTGAACTTCGTGCTCTTTGCACAACCCCACTGATCCCAAAGAGTTTAGAGTTTGACTGTATTCAGACAAGCCTATTCTGAGTCTCACCTGAATACCTCATCTGAATGAGTCAAAAACAAAATTGGAAAAATTGCTTCTGATCTTGCTACCAAGTTGCCTCTTTATGAGGGTAAAATGAAATGTTAGCCTCAGCATTCATTCAGTGCCTTCTCTTCATTCAGGATGATAAAGAACGTTTCAGTGCAGCTCTGGGATCCTTGTCCACTGGCAGAATTATGATCACAGGACTTTCCATGACCAATTTAAAGCTTGTCTTGGCAATAGCCATTCGCTTCTCAGCAGCTCGCCGTCAGTTTGGACCAACTGAGAATGAAGAAGTACCTGTCCTTGAGTACCAAACACAGGTAAATACTCTGGAATTCAATCTATAGACTTCTATATAATGAATCTTACATCCAGAGCTACTGCAGATCACAGTAGTGACTCGGAAGTTAGTGAAATTAAATTCGTCTTTGTCACCTGAAGCATCATTCTAGTACAGCTGTGGGGATTCATTCCAACTCAAAACCTTCTCCTGGCATGACCAGGCTTTTAACATAAGTTCTTGGAATAGCAAAACTAAAAAAATCTTGTTTCTCTGAAGTACCTAGAAACATTTGTCTTCTAAAATAGTAACCTTTTAAGAGAAAGACTGTCTTACATGTACATGCAAAAGTACTGCAGGTGTAGAAAGTATCATTTGTTTCAAAATATCACTGCTTCTTTTGTTACTACACTAAGTTTTGCATTTGTAGACTGTATGCTTTAAAAGTATAGAGCTCAATGACATTCATTGTCTCAAGCTAATACTGATTTAAGAGGATTATAATCAAGGTTTATCTGCAGTTTATGCAGATGAAAAACACTTTTTTGCTCTGAAAAAGTGTATGTAGAATAACTGGGGAAAGGGGAAAACTCAGATCTGCTGAATGACAAAGGTTATTATATGAGAAGTGCTGAAAACAAACCTGCCCAGTTGGTCCTTGCAGGGTGGGTGCCTTTTTCCAGGCTGACACTTACCTTGCAATGTTGAAAGATTTCATGGTGCCTTCCTTCCACCATTTCTGAATAAGCCAGGGTCTGCTTTCCACTGTTCTTTGAGTCTCTCAGTTTTTCCCAGTTTTGCCTTGTTCTGTGGGTTCTGCTTGCTGAAACTCTCAGTCCCTTCTTTCTTTACCACAAATACTTTCAAGCAGTTTTTCTTTTCCTTCATGAGCCCCATGAAGTGGTTACAACCTCTGTCATGTTTGTACTGAAGAAACTTATGAATCATGACTGACCCTGGAATGCCAGATATTTTGTAAACACATGGCAAAAATATGTCTTTGGTCCCCAAAGCTTCAATGAACTTTTTCCCTGGTTTAAGAGAATGTTTATCACAAATTCATGAAATGTGAGAACTAAAACAATATAACCATAACTTGTATAAAGAGAAAAATAACCACCTATAACATAATGAAATGTAATTAAATTACATTATAGGTGGTTATTGTTGTCTTCTCCATTAAGCAGTTTTCCATTTTGAACACAGTAAAAAACCACAAGTTGGTTCAATATAATAACTATTAAAAACATGTATCAATTTGTGATCACATCGATTTCTTTTTTTTTTTTTTCCAGCAATGGCGTCTTTTACCTTATCTGGCTGCTGCATATGTCTTAGATTATTTCTCAAAGTCCCTGTTGGAGAACTTTGTTGAGTTTTTTGCAGGTGTGTTGACAAAGCAAAGGAGTCAGAGACAGGTGAGATGTTTACATATTTCCTCTTCACTGAGTTCTTGCTATAATAAACTGTTAGCTGGAAGACCTGTTTAGAAGTCTTAGGCTCTCTTACAATCAAGAATGATAGAGCAATGTCTCAGAAATATGGGGCATACAAAGTACTGATTAAACTTGCCTTTAGAAAAGCATTCAAATTAGTTTTGATGGAGTGAATAAGGTTTTACTGATTTCTGTGGGATTGAAAGTTATGTTCTCTTGCAGATTTTTTTATCATAAATATGTTATGATGGTGTAAATTCAGCTTGTAACTGTTGTAAATGATTCTACAGGGAGCATATATCAAAGATTTTCTAAAAATATACTAATCCTAATTCCTGCACAGACTCTCTGAGTCTTGCATGAGTTTGCAATTCAAATTCATGCATTAAAATAAATATTTTTAGTGAAAAAAAGTTGACTTTTGAGTCTTAACACTGACTAACATCCACAATCAGCCCACTTGAAGTCATCCCTTTACAGAGGATAGTTTAATCTGTCAGTCTCTGTGCCAGGACCGATTCTTAATCAAATTAACTGCAGTATTGTGTTTTTACAGCATATAAATTTTATTTATTTTTATAATTTCTCACAATAAAAACTTTCAAGGCTTCTGGCAATAAAAACTTTTACATACAGGCTGTGTATTGCTCAGGTCTTACTTAAATCCTTAAGCTTTTTTCAGCTAAAGTAAAGGTCACAAAATAATTTGTACTAATGATGGGGTATTTTAATTTCTCCTCTTTGCACAAAACACAGAAGAATCTATTTGATTTTTTTTACCTGACACTTCATCTCTGGAGGTCTACAGTGCAGTCACTAATCTTAGGGAAAACAGTGGCTATCAGGAAAAAGTCATGATAGGAAAGAATCTCATTGTTGAAAATTTTAAGAATGTAATCCTTATGGATTCCTTTTGTTCTACAAGAGATCTTGAAACAAACAGCATCAATCAGGGAGGTGCTGTTAAACAAGCTTTGGTTGCATCAAGCCCCTATCTCCAGAAATCAGAATTCCAAATGCATTTTCAAAGGAAGGTCAACAGAGTTAGTGTAAATGCAGGCTACTGTGATTCTCTGAAGTCTCTGAGGGTGTACATAAGAGTTTTCCTGCCCTTTGCAAAGCTGATGCTTAAAAGATCAGTGAAAACTGTATAAGGCAATAAATATTATAATTATCCTATTGCTAGCTGGAGAGAGAGATACTGCTGATGTCACAGAGGAGGGTAGAAGCTTTTTCTGGACAGGCCCTCAACCACCTGCTTCTCTTTTTTTTGAGAGGGAAACCCTGGCAGGTGGTGAACTAACTCACTCAGTCCTATGCCAGCTGGTACAGCTGAGCTAAGATGCACCCATGTGCTCATTACCTGACACAAATTGTTGCTGTTTCATATAAGAAAGTTGCTGCTGAAGGTTCCTCAGTTGTGGCACCAAAGAATATGCTTTGCACTTAAATAGATCTCAAAGAGTTTTGTGCCTGTATTGCCAGTTACTGTTCATTATAAAGCAGTACATGTATCAATGGCTTTATCTGGTTACCAGCTTAATTTCTATAAAAGTTACTCCTCGTTTATAATTTGTTTTTCACAAAGGCTGATTTGGGACGTGAGATTCATGTTTTATCTGCTGCCAGCAAACCACTGGCATCTTGGACTGCTCAGCAGGCAGCCCAGGAATGCCGAGAAGCTTGTGGAGGACATGGTTACCTTGCCAGTAAGTTACAGACACTGCATGAAAATAACCATTCTCTCATCAGAAAGAGAATGGTTATTTTGATGTGTTCTTCGACTGCCATTGTGCTATGATTTCTGAATTTTAGCAATGTGTTTAGAAAGTATTTTATCTTCATATCCATATTTTTAAATTTTATTTCATACCTGAAGTCACAACAAAAACCTCCCTAAACCCGTACAGGATCTGCACCAGCGTTTGGACAGACTGTACAAGTAATTCAGTCTCAGACTTTATAGATGAAAATTTCCCTTGTAAGTTTAATGCCACACTTTTCTAAAATCTTTATTGTACAAGGTGATCAGTGAATTTTCAAGCTCATCTGTTTGTAAGAGTAGTTTTACATACAGGAATAGACAGCTCTCCTGCATTTTGTCACAGAATAATTATTTAATCTCTTTTAGGTTCTACTAATATGTTGCAATATATTAAACTGTGCACTTGTTCTTTTTAAGTGAATCGTCTGGGTGAAATCCGAAATGACAATGATCCAAACTGCACATATGAGGGAGATAACAACGTCCTGCTTCAGCAAACCAGCAACTACTTAATGAGCTGGATGAATTGCATAAAAGGTATGTTTTCATTGTGGAATCTTGTGCTGGACCCAACAGTGTGTAGCTAATGGAATTAGGAGGTAATTTCATACCAAAAGCCATTGACAGTCATTTAATAATTAACTGGAGCATAAATAATGTGCTTCAGACTGCATCATATGGTACATTCACAATACAGAAATATTTGCTGCAAGAAATATTCTCTGTCTTGCAGAAGCTAGCTGGGTGTTTTGCCATCCCTAATCAGGTATCTTACTCCCTGAGAAGTGCAGTTTAGTTCAACTAAATTACCTCAGCACTTCATCCAGGTCTGGGGTCCTAAGCAAAAGAAAGGTAGGGACCTGTTAGAGTGGGTCCAGAGGCCACCAAGATGCTCAGAGGCCTGGAGCACCGCTGCTGTAAAGACAGGCTGAGAGAGTTGGGTATCCTCAGGCTAGAGAAGAGAAGGTTCTTCATGGCCTTCCGGTACTTGTTAAAAAAGAGGGAGAGCTATCTATGGGTAGATAGTCATGGACCAAAGGGGAATGGTTTTAAACTAAAAGATGAGAGATGTAGATCAGAAGTTGGGAAGAAATTCTTCTCTGCAAGGGTTATGAGACACTGGCACAGGTTGGCCAGAGAAGTTGTGGATGGCCTGTCCCTGGAACTGTTGAAAGCCAGGCTGGATAGGGCTTGGAGCAACCTGGTCTAATGGAAGGTGTCCTTGTCCAGGATGGGAGGGTTAGAACAAATTGAATTTTAAGGTCCCTTCCAGCCCAAACCATTCTATGAATCTGTGACTCTGTATTGGTAAAGTCATCATAAGTCTATTTATTGTACTTGGAACAGTTCGTATCACCTGACTTGGTAGCAATATCCATCACCACATCTTGTAGTTCTCTAGATTTTGTTTCAGTTTTCCAGCAATGAGTTTCACTAGCATCTTACAGAGCTGGAAAACTCTGCAGTTGAAGTTGAATCTTATGGGGAATAATTATAGGCAGTGATGTCAGGTTTTTCCACACTTGTCTACCAGTCCTCTTTTGGCTGGACTAGGCCATAATAAAATAAGTATTATGGCCTAATTACATCTGGCCTGTCAAGTGTATGCATGGCTTTGTAATAGGCTTTTAGTTCCAAAAAGTCTGATTTCTTTTCTCATAAATCATTTTTATTTTCTCTGGTATTTCAGATAAAGCTCCTTTTGAATCCCCTTTGGGAACAATAAACTTTTTGCAAGACTACCATCATATGCTTGGCTGGAAATTCACAGCCATTAGTGTTGAAGATTGCATGGACTCCTCAGGTAGGCTTCTGCTGTTATTAAACTGATTCTAGAATTGTAAATTCCTTTCCAAAGGAAAAGACCCAGAGATTTGAAATTCAGCCTCTGCTACTTACTAGATATTTGTCATATTTGCTGACTTTTTATTTACTAAGAACATACTTTGCATTTCAAAATACATTCTGTTTTCCCCAGATTTATTTCTGGAATGGAGAATAACATCAGATATTATTTTTTCTCTCTTGTTCTTCTAAAATAACATCTCTGAGTTAAGGATTTTCACCACTGTATTGCTGTTTTCTAACTCGAAGGGGATTGTTCGCCACTACGTTCTATCACTAAAATAGCTTCTTTCAGAAAATCATACAAGGGATTTACAAGTATGTTGAAAAGGCATGAAGTTCATCTGCTTTTGACAGTTGTTTTTGGTCGTATAGAGAACAATGGGTAATGGTTGTAAAAGAGTTCCCTGTAGCTTTCCTGCTTTACTCTGCTATAATCAAGTGATGATATTATATGCTGTTCCTATTTGTGTATCACTGTGAGCCTAGACTGGCCCTTGGACACAAAAGTTGAAAAGAATACCAATACATTATGAGAGAGCAACAGCACGTGTTCTCTCCTCTCATGTAATACCTACTGAACCAGACCATAGTTTAAAAAATGTCTGAATCTGTTTCTTGATCCATTCTGTTAGAAACTGGACTGTTAAGGTATTAATTAAGATGCCTTAATTTAGGCAGCACGTAAACACTCCTTATACCCTAAGGTATGCTCTACATTAAATCTTCAGCTGACAAACAGGCAAGCAGGATTCATGCAAGGACTTTATGCTGAATAACTTTTTACCTTAATAATTCTAGGCTGCTCTTAGAAATATGACATAATTATGTACAAAGCTAGTAGTTTAAATGTGATTACAGTCAGCCACCAGTGAAAACTATGTTGCAAGTCACATGCTTCCGGTAATTGTGGACTGTCTTCTATTCTTGTATTCTCAGAAGAGACTTTGTACCTTGCAGGAATAAGTCTTAATATGAGGGGGGAAAAAAAAGCGCTAATAAATTCATCAAGTGAGAAGTCTAAACCGAGCTGTGGATACACCTTGTCTTCCAGCTTGGGGTCAGTTTGAAGTACTGTGTGGCCAGACATGGTTATGTCTTCACTGTACACTCATAATCTGACTGTTCTCCCCAGATATTTATTGTATCTACATTAATGGACGAAGTGGCACGTCAATGGATTAATTAATGCTTTCACTTTTCATTTCAAGTTACAAAATCTGGGACTGCTGTAGAATTTTCATGTGACTTCTTGCATCATAAATGTGAATGTTAAGAATTTTGCTTTTTCCCTTTTCACAGTTCCTTTAGCAGCTTATAAATGGCTGGTTTGCTACCTGCTCCGAGAAAGTGACCTAAAAATGAATAAGGAGAAGCAGGCTGGACTAAGTGATTTTGACGCAAAAAACAACTGTCAGGTAATACTTATTAATCTTTCTTACTTTATTTATTTATTTTCATCCAAGTCTGTCAGTTTCTGTTAGTTTTATCTTCTTGTGTTATAAAGTACAATTTCCTGAACCATAAAGCAGCAAGTCAAATAACTAATAAAACTTAATACCTGACTGTGTGCATTGCATAGACCATGATAGCATGAGGATGAGTTACCATCAGCAGAAGTTTTCCAGGATAT
This sequence comes from Mixornis gularis, assembly GCA_003546035.1. Lineage (NCBI taxonomy): Eukaryota > Metazoa > Chordata > Aves > Passeriformes > Timaliidae > Mixornis > Mixornis gularis. The sequence continues at coordinate 2,542,472 of QVAJ01000112.1, read as the reverse complement.
ATTCAGGATATATTTCCCTTCAGAAAAGTTGCAGGCATGTGCTGTGTGATGTCTGCAATTTTGATAGCACAACTTCTGAAGACCAAATCTGTGAGTATTAAATACACTGCAGCATCTGATTATTATTTCTCCATCTGCGCTTGTGGCCAAATACATAGTGTAGGAAAGAATTTTGCTCTGGCAGGTAGGTAAACTAGATGACCTAATAAGTCTTTTTCATCTCTAATTCCTATAGTGCAAAGTACTCATGAAAGATACCAGACTGACAGCATTGGAACCTGAAAAGGAAACACTGACAATTTACGTATAGCAGATCCACTCTCTCACCAGAGAGTTTTAACAGCTAGGAATGGCTTAACTCCAAATTTCAGTATTTATCCCCAAGCTCACCACATTCCTCTGCTACCTCCATGAAAAAAATTGCCTCACATTTAAAAAATGAACACTTGTCATTTGTCACTGAGAAAAGTCAGTTCCCTGAAGATGGTCAGTGTCATTTACCTTATCTGCAAAGCTAAAAAACAGCAGGAAGGAATAGTCAACATTCAACTCTGCACCTAGAGAGACCCAGCCTGGCTTCAACAGGGGATGATTTGTGTGAAACCACTGGTAGAGGGGAGGAAATCTTTCCTGCTTTTACCCTAGAAGCAGCTTATTAGACAAATTCTTCAGGGTCAAATTCAGAATGGGAATTGCCAGAAAGTCCAGTGTGATTGCGTGTCAGCCGGGTTTTGGTGAAGCTGGTGCTGGGGCCAGTGTATTAGAGAGAATGGTGAGCTCAGAAGTATGAAGTTTGTCCTATCTATTATATTTAAAATTCAAAGAGGTTCAGGCACATAACTGCTTTTGAGATACTTGTTGATATACTTTAAGTCATTAGTTTTTCTTTTCTCCTAACAATTCATCCTCAGGACAGCAGGACTTTTTATTTTAAATGTCATGCCTCAAAAACATCTGAAAATGATTTACAAGCTGTGCTTTGAAGACATGTACATATTTGATATAAAACTTTCTGGGCATGAAGAAACACTTTTCTGTCAGCCCAGTGGATGACTAATACAAAATATTTGTTCATGCTATGGGGGATCTGGAAGAGTTTCCTAGCCTATCCCTAGGTTATTTTTATTTGGGGGCAGCTTGATAGAAACAATATAGAAGTGGAAGCAGTAGTAAAGAGCAAAATTGAATTATAGGGGAGAACAACAGGAAAATAATTCTTAATGTTTTGTTTGTGATGTTAAGACTTATTTCAGTCTGACTGGGGAATTAGCATATCTCAAAAAACCATCTAGTAAGGGGACAGTCCTCCATGCTGCAGAGAATAGCTGATGTGTATTTTGCTGTTCATATTTGTATCTGAGTTTAGACATAAGTGTGCCACTGGTCAGCTGCTGTTTGGACATAAGTGTGCCACTGGTCAGCTGCTATTGAGAGAGACAGTGATCTTTGGAATATGCCTTTTTTACACACTGCAGTGGATCTAATTTGCATTTGCAAGGATAACGCATGTATTTAAAAGAAAAGAATTAAAACTAATCGACTAACACTGCATAAAAAAAAGTTAACCCCCCAAACCTTAACAAAACAAACTGAAAACAAGCATGAGCTACATCATTGCAACAATTCAGCCAGGACAGCAATGGCATCATACTCCCTTGCTGTTCACCATCTAGAATGTTGTCAGTCAGCAATCTATTCCATGGCAACACTTATAGCAAAGCTGAAGTATATAAATGTAGACAAGTTTTCCTATGTAAGTACATACAATCACTTGAGGTTTTATACTCTGCATTAACACTAACTGGTGATTTGTCTTTCTCATCAGGTAGTTGGCAAGGAATAGTTGCATAGTTTCTTCAAAACATACTGCAATCTATTGCAATCCATCAGCAGAATCCACTCATGCTGACATGATCAGATTTTTGTTTATTATTTGAAGGGACTGTAATAATTTTTCAATAGAAAGATTTTATCCTCTTTATAAAACTCTGGATCATATTAAATAAGTATAAACCTACCTTTTTCTTCTCAGATTCATGTAGGTTTCTTAACAATCCTAAAATCAGCAGGCCTGATTTTACATTGTCTTCTCTCTGATATAGCTTCTTCATCCCATAAAGCCTGGGTGCAACTGCCAAATTACACTGGTGATAGGCATTCAATCTTACTTCTAATAGGCATTTCAGGAGATATTTCATAACTAACCTTTGCATAGGCATTGTGGAAAGTGTTTTCTCCTACTGTTTCTTAGAATTTCTGAAGCTACATCATCACACCTAAATCAGCAGAACTTCACTAACTTCACCAGACCAATGCAATTATGCACAGGCTGAGGGCTTGGTCTTTGTATTTTGTTACTCCATGTCCTTCTTCCCTGTCTCCTCAGGTGTACTACTGCCGGTCCCTGGCTATTGCATTTATTGAGCACACAGCCCTACAGCGCTATCACGACTTCACTCACCAGCCCAGCGTCCCGGCAGCTCTGCAGCCAGTGCTGAGGAACCTCAGTGCTCTCTATGGGCTCTGGTCCTTGAGTAAACACCTGGCTGTGCTCTACCAAGGTGAGGTCAGCTCCCTGAGTGGGCTGTGCCTGTCACTTCTGTGAAGTCCTGGCTTGGCCGGGGCAGGGAATCCTAGCAACCATTTATGTTGTTACAGCATTTTCTTACTGCTTGTTCAATACTAAACAATCATTCTCAACCAAATTTTCAAGAGCAGGAATCCGCAGTGAAAAATTAACCCAAAAAGCTCTCTCTCACCTCAGAGATGATGGAGACATCACACGTTTTGCTGTGATTCAGTGCTTGTGTGAAAAGATGAGGGATAGGCAGAAAGACACTGTAGTGTAGCTCGTTACTGCAAAAGGCTCTACACAGCTTAGATTAAGAGTTTTTCAGTCACCTTATTAATGAAAGACTGTCAGTTCAATTACACAGGTGCAGCTACTTAGTCTTGACTACTGAACTCATGAACTTGGCAAAAAGTTTGTATCAGTGTAATCTTAATTGATACGAGCTTCTCTGTGAATGTTTTTAAGGTGGCTATGCTTCAGGTGAACAACCTGGGAAACTTATTCAGAATGCTATTCTGGAGCTCTGCTACAGGGTAAGCCTGTTTAATTATGATTAAATATATAGTATATAAACACTGAAAAAGATATACATGGTTTATAGTCATCAGATTATTCTGTACTTCAAGGGGTAAGTTAGCAGGATATTATGTTAATGGTTTCTGAATAATTTTCTGTAAAGTTTAGCAACTTACTGATCCTGAATCTTGTCTTAAATTATTTATCAATAAATGGAAAACAATATGTCCTACCAAATGACACCACAGCATTTATGGCCTTGCAGTCTTCATTGGAAAGCCAGTGAAATATTTCAATCCAGTGCTTTTTATTTCATTATTGAGTTAGTTTGTGATTTTTTTTTTCTTAGCACAAAAGAGTTCCAAACTGCAACATATTCTTTGCAGGTCTGCAAAATTTCAAAGAATCTGGTCATTATGTCTTTAAAGTCAAAAGTATATGTGTTTATATGTGTAAACAGCACCATATTGGTTAAAATGTGTTTTAAACCCTCTAGGTAAAGGAGGAAAACATTTGAAATACAGTATCTTTTGGCAGTGACCAAAAAGAGTCACCCAGTCATCTGGGAGTGAAAAAAATCAAAATAAAACTACACTACTTATTGTAGATTTTTCTTAAATTATCAAAGCTGGTACTTTATGAAAATAATTTTTATGCTGCTCTGTATTTCAGCCATAGACAACTACAGAAGTTGTCAAATGTATGTCTTCTGTTTTTAAACAGTTGAAAGATGATGCAGTTGCCCTGGTTGATGTCTTTGCTCCTTCTGACTTCATTCTCAATTCTCCCATTGGTAAAGCAAATGGAGAGGTAAGAAAACCCATTGTAAAATTTGTAAGTTTAATCATGAAGAAGATTATTGCCTGTAATTAGCCTTAACATATTCAAGACATTTCACAAGTACAAAAGAAGAGAAAGACAATTTTTCAGTGGAAAATACAACCAGAGTTAAATTGATGTCAGCAGAAAACGAACTTTTTCATTTACTGGAGATAAGCTTTAATGGGAAACTTATACACTATTGCTGTGGTGTGCAGCTGCGGGCATCTGTGCACTGAGCCAAAAAAGGGCTGAGAGAATCTTCTTGGTGTAGTTACACAAAGCAGGAGTTAAGAGCATAAGAAGGGCTGCACTGGATTCAGTTCACAGAATACTCTGTGGCTGACAGGGATGGATGGCCAAAGAGAACACTGTGGAACAGATGAAGCAGCGAGGTGTTCTTTTCCTGATGTCTCAGCTGTTGGCAGTTTAAGTGATGTCTTATGCCATAGGTTCTGTTTGTATCATTCTGTTCAGTAGCCACGGATGTGTCTATTCTCTATTTTTTCCAACCATTTTCAAATTCAGCTGTTACTTGGCTCATATCACATCATCATATCTACAAATTGTGAGAAAATACGTCCTAGTCCCAGTCCATGTCTATCTGCTGTCTGTGAGAGTCTTTCCATTCCTCTCAGAGACCTTGTTTTCCTTCTCTGGGTATTTTCTGCTTCTGCCATATCCTTTCTGAAGTGGCATAACCAGACCTACAAGCAGGACTCAGGATGTGAGTGCACCATGGAGTTGGCTACAAAAGCTTCTGGTCCCTCCCTGCCTTCTTTTGACATATTTCAAGATCTGTATTTTATTCCAAAGTTTCAGCAAACCAAATTTTTAGTGTACTGAGCCAAACCTACTCATCAGGGCCAAGCTGTGGGATAACTATTCTGTAGAGACCAGTGTTGCAGTACAGTAGTTTGGGTTGGTGTGGATGGATGCTGTAGGCAATCCCTGGAGCCTGGGGAGCCTGCCAGGATGTTTGACAGGAATGCTGCATCAAACAGTCTCCGTGGTTTTCAGTATTTCCTGTGACTTCTTGTCTGAAGTTGCCCCTTGTTCCCATGGTGATGCAGCAATACAGAGGGCAGAACAGATGTTTCCGAGCTGACCTAACACAATGTTTGCTTTGTTAGCACAGTCTTTGCAAATGAGGCAGGAAAAGCTGGCTCTACCTATCCAGCCATCTCCTAGAGGGCTGTAATCACTGGAAACTTTGTTTGCATTTCTATAGGTTTTTGAGGATTAAATTAATGCAAGAGGTCATGGGAGGGAAGCTCCAAAAGTAACTCTTCAGAGAAGGGACATAGTTTGTTAGAATGTTACGAGTATCTGTATTGGCCAAAGGCCCATTTTAACACATTTTCCTGTCTCTAGCAGAAGCTGTGAGCAGATGCTATAGGCAGAAATATAAAATATAGTACAAGTACACAGTGATCCTTTCCTAGAATAGTATCCCCTTTCTAGCAGTCACCTAGAGATTTCTTATCAGTAGCTGATAAAGCTGTCATAATGGATTTGGCTGGCTCCTCATTGGGTTGCTCTTAGCTCTTGCAAATGCAGAAGCCACAGAGACTTATTAATATTAGTTACTAATATTAGGAGTATAACATGTGAGAAATGCATGTAGGAATCTAAAAACTTCCTCGTGTACTCTAATTTTTTATAAACTCATTGAATTGTTGAGAAAATAATTTTAATCAGTGCTATTCAACCCAAGTTCTGTAGAATTCAGGAAGGTTTTCTGCTTGTAAGTCTGTGGTTTTCAACTTGTGTAAATATTTTCAGCTGAAATTCAAAAAATGCTGCCAATCCCTCACTCAAAGAAAATACTTAATAGAGATCCTTGTCTCCTAGCTGTCTATGTTTAATTCTCTATTCATTGCTATCTTTGCACCTTCTAAGAACCAATGCAAACATTTTAGTAAAAAATTACAATATTGTGAAGGATAGATTATCCAAGTATAACAAAAAGGTGAATGTAATTCAGGATAAGTTGTGTTGTGCTGCAGTGGAATGCCTTGCACTGTAAGCCACAGATCATAGTTGGAGCTGAGGAAAAGTTTCAAATTTTTTTATAGGCAGCTTTAAGCCCTGAGAAAGAATTCAGTTTCTCTTTAAAAGAAACTTTGATGGTGTGGACATAATTTCTCCATAAAAGTTTTGACAGTCTCTGCCTAGGTCTGTGAAGGTATTGCCATGTTTATTTCTGGATTAATTAAAAATTGTTAGACAATATTTAATCAAAATTAGAATGGAATAAGTAGTTAACATCAGCCCATGTAGTCAAGGTAAAATATATTTAATATTAAATATATTTCAATGTTATATTAAGTCATCACAGATATTTAAGTCATCACAGCATTTTTTGATGAAGAAAAAAGGCATTTCACTTTACCTCACTGACTGCTTTTACACTACAGTAATATTTTGTTCCACTGTACTTTCTTACTGCTGAAAATATGTTCTTTCTTTCCTGATTTTTCTGTAAAGTTATTTAAAGTTTTAACCTTTTGTTAGTTATGAACTGACAAATCTTGCTAAAATTATACTTTTGCAAAATTTGCTTCTTTTTAACTCTTCTACAAAAAAAAATTGGAAATTGGCAAAACGACAAATAAACAATCTGTTCTTGAGAGAATTTCTTACACTCAAATCAAACAGTTCACACTGGGAGAGAAGTTCTGTTACTTTCCAGAGGAGTGTTCAAACAAGATAACAACAGGCGTGAGTGCTTTCAGACAAAGTCCTCAGGTTTGGACAGAACAGAGATTAGCTTAATATAATCTTGTTTCCAAACTTCTACTTTTGATAGTATAACCCCAGTCAAGTTGAAAATGAGAAATAAAGGTTACTGGTTTCTTGCTCTTATGCCAATGGCCTAAATGATTTACACAGAAATCTGATGTTTACAATACTTAAAAATTTTGTGCTTATTGTTCTGTTTGTTCTTGCCTGTACATAGTTTTTCACATTTTTTATCTAGAAATTCAATCAAAATCCCACTTCAGCCAAAGGGGTAGCTTAGAAGTTTTGTTTCTTCTTTATGCATTAATCATTTTTATTATTATTTTGCAGCTATATAAAAATATGTGGGGAGAGATCCTTCAAGGCAACAAAACTCTGAACAGACCTTCATGGTGGGCAGAATTTTGCATTAATAAACCTGCTGTAGGCAGGCTGAGGTCAAGATTGTAAACCAAACAACTTTTAAGAGTCTGGATGGGCCTGAGATGGATTCCTTGTTGCAAACATCAGGAGGAAATTAGCCCATATGTCCAACACTGGAAATGGAAGAGATTTTCATTGAGAGGTGCCAAGTTTTAAAATAACTTTGAAATCAAGTCCAGCTTGATCTGAGGGACTATTAACATAATAATGACAAGAGCAAGAGCAACACGTCTGCAATCTATACATATTTACTCAATTAAATTTTAAAGAATGAAGAGTTATTATAATTGCTGCTTTGCAAAGTTTATATTAAAAATTTTTTCCAATCAGTCTGTTGTCGTTACTTTCATATTGCAGAAGGTAAATAATTAAAAAACATTTGCCACCAGGAATTATGAATAAGCTGATAAAAGCAAAAAAAAGATAAATTAGGACAGGATGGACAAAACTTGTATTACCTATGATTATGGTGAGAGAACATTGGGGGAGCATCTTTCCCTCTGCTCCCCTGTCCTCAGATTGCAGAGAACCAACTTATATTGCCTTTCAGAAAGAAAGAAAGGAAGATGTAAGGCAAAGCAGTCATTTCAGTGTTAACAAAGTCAGGTATCCATCCCTGGAAGCACAGGATGCCTTTGGGAGCTTGCTAACTGCCCCAGTTTTGAGGAACCAAAGAGTGACAATATGGAAAGATGGCTCTGACTAGTGGCACGCCCTGTGTTGTCTTAGCTCAGAAGTGGGAAGTTGGAAACAATCACACTTTCAGCTTCTAGCTGAAAGCAATGTTGTTTTAGTAAATATAACTTCTTAGCCAGACTGAGAGTGGTCTTAAATATTAATAATTTTACCACCACAAGTTCAAGGTCAATTAAAAATGATCACCCTCAATACACTTCAGTTAAAAAAAAGAAATGCTGAAATTCTATGGCTGTTGTTTATAATCCCATTGGAAAAACGGATAAAAGCTATCCAGTTAAACTTTTTTTTTTCCTTAATTTCTTTTTCTTCACCAGAGGTAGTCAGTGTTGCCTGTGGTTTTTCTGCCTCTATTCTTTCTTCTTTTCTAATGAGGTACCATAACTCAGGGTGTCCTAACAGGAACTCTTTTTCTTGCAATTGAACTATAGGAAAGTTTAACCTTCTTTGCTAAAAAAACCCAACCCCATATAAAGTATTTATTTTCTTTGAATTGTTTTGCCTCTTTTAATAAAGTCCAATAGGTGGCATCATCCTATGAAAAAAAAACCAGATCAATACAACTAAACACCTGTCATTAGATGCTATGCATTCATGGGGTCTCCTGATTATCTTTAGGAATTTTCCATATGACTAGGGAATCCAACAAGTGTCTCTGAAGGAAAAAGGCAGACCTTGTTTTGCCCAGTATCCAGTGTGAACACCAAGAACTCTGGCGGTGAAAAGGGCAAATGCTACATTAAATGGAGGAGCATTGATCTGTCAGTCCCCATTCTGTACTGTCAGTGCTGATCAGCAGCATTATTTCACTGTCATATGTGTGTGTGATTTTACTATCACCTCTGAGCTCTTCATAAGTGACTGGGTCTTTTCTTGCCTCCTTCCCCACAGCTGGGAAACAGCTGTGTGTAAATCTTGTGTATAAACTGTAAGTCTGTTTATGAGGCCTTGGTAGCCCAGAAGAAAACACAAAGGTGTTTGGCATATAGCTTAAGCCACCTTCATCCTAATAAAAAAAACACAGTGCAACTGTGTCACAGTAGCACAGACCTGGAGATCTGGTGAACCACAAGGATACTCACCGAGCACATGACAGGATAAAGAGACACCCTGTAAAAGTATATCCCTAAGCCATTCCTGCTAATCTTACTTATTATGACTATTCCAGCAATAGCCAAACTCTCTGATAAAAGCTGAGCCCCTCTGTGCTGATAAGGACTGTAAAACTGGCAGGGAAAAGTGCTGTTTGTTCTGAAAATCTTCTGACTTCAACTAGAGCAAGCACAACAGAGGCTGCACCGGCAAGGACATGATTATGGGCAGGCACAGTGGGATAGTCAGTTAAATAGCCTGGTTATGGACCCTAAATATGAAATGCCTGCAGTAAGTTTAGAGCTTTATGGGACCCTTGGATACCTGGTTGATGGCAGGAGTTAACAGACCTGAGCACCAAAGCTGAAATAAGTAGAAGCACTGCAGGGCCTTGGGCATTGACTCTTTAAAACATCCTGCATCCCCAGCCACGGAGTGCTGGTGGCTGCCCACCAGGGCTGTTTGCAAGCTCTGTGCAGGTGTTCAGCAGCTGTCAGGCTTTACATGCTGCAGCAAAGGCTGTCACTCTTTACTCTCACACCCAGTACAAAGCCATAGGCACACTCATTCTGTGGGCCAGAGCCACTCTGCACTCAACATTATCAAAATGACTATTTTCTGTATGAATATCTGGATGACTATGATCAGGTTCTTTTAATCTGATGAATTTCTGATCTGTATTTTTAGCCAGATCTGTGTAATCAAATGAGCAAAATATCCTTTTACTCTGAAATCAACAGCCAGAAGTTCCGGAGGTCTACATCCAGCTTCTCAGAGCAGGAGAATTTGTAATTTTGGACTTGCAGAGCTGCAGCATGGAAAGAGAGAGATGTCATGAAATTTGGCATCCAGTTATCTACTAAATCATAGGGTAATAATTCAACAACTACCACAAGATGTCATTATTATATGCAGTTTCTTCCTATTTGTAGAACATTAAATGAAAGAAGTCTCTGGCAGAACAGAGAAGTCATTTCCCTTCCACTTTAAATGCCAAAAGTTGGATGTGTCATTTTATCTTGGTTGGGGAGCTGGGTCAAAGTCAGTCAAATAGCTTTGGTCCAAAACAACTTGGCCTCAGGAATCTGTCCTTTTAAGCTGCCATGTGAAGGCACCAGAAAGCTGAATCCAGGTAGGCCTGAGAGAGCCCCAACACTGCTTCCCCAGTGCCCTGTGCCCTGCTGCTCTCCTGGAGAGTGGCAGTTTTCTGCTTTGTGACTGTCAAATACGTGGGTATTTCAAATACCCTGGTTTGAAAAATATATGAGTATTTCAAACCAGGTATTTCTTCTATGGTAAGATACTTCTGCTGATGCGACTCAAAGCAAAAAGGTTCTAACAAGAAGAATGAAATTGTTTATGTTTGCTAGGACAATGAATACACACACCTCCCTTGCTGATGTGGCAAGATAAATATATAAATATTTCACATTACCTTTTCAGGAGTGGTAATTGGAGAAGGAATGCTTTGTGGGTCAGGTGGAAGCCCTGCCATGCTGTATGTACATCTGCAATTCTGTGGATGTGGATTCAGAGGTGCTTGCTTTCTGCAGGAATAAGTAGACTCATATGCTGCTATTTCTGGCTGAAAGCCTCATTCCCACTGTAATAAATGATTTATCATGCATTCTGCAGGGATGCAAGTTCCTCTTCTGTTTGTCTTTGTTCATATATTTTCTTTACTGACTTAATGTGTTTTCAAACATGAGTGGTGATTTCATACCAGCCCATGCTACCAGCGTGATCAGTCTGTGTCTCTGTTCCAGCCACAGGGACATGACAGAGGCCTGTGTGTCCTCTGGTAGCACCGTACCTTCACAGACCTCAAGTGTTTTGTTATTCCCGGTTCTCATTAGCCTGAGATCAGAGTGAGATCATTTTCACTCAGTTTAATGGCCTAAGGAGCACCACAGGCAAAGGGAGCTCGCTGCATGAGACATCCATGTGATGGTATAATCTGAGCACACGCTGCAGCCATGTGGGGGTCAGCTGGGTCACAGCGGGCTGCCCACAGCACTGTCACTGGCAGCAGAAGCAGAAAGCTTCCTTCTTCTCCAAGCAGGTCAGTGGTTTATGAAATACAAGCAGAGCATTTCACATCAGTTCCTTTCAAGGCAAAGAGAGGTAAATGCTGAGAGCAGCAGTTCTCCTGACTACCTTGCCTCGTAGTTTTCCCAAATGTTTGCAGCCTGGTTGCATTTGTTCAGCATTGCCACAGCATAAATCTCTCTTGAATAAATTTAAGTTCCATCAGGAATTTCTTCACTGTGTTTGTCAAATAATAGACTAGTAAGATAGAAGAATTATCAGTGTATTTCCTGAAGAAAATTTACAGATTTTTACATATTTTTGTTCTGTCAGCTTTAGTGTAGAGAGTCTGCTGAGATTTGCATCATTCTCCAAAGACCCAGCGTCATTGGGCATTAGCTGCCTTCACCTGCCCATGTTCTTCCATCCTCCTTCCCAACTCATTTCACTTGTCATCTTCTCTCTACTCAGAACTTTGCTAGAGATTTTTTTTGTCAACTTATAAAATATTCATTCTTATTTCTCTTTTTAAGCAAAAGATATTTTTAAATTACATGTTCTTACATAGAAAAAATGCTTTAATTCATCATGTCACTTTTTTTAGAAGGGCAGTTGCCTGCAGCATATTTGACATGGAAAGATAACCAGGAGTTAGAAAACAACCTGTGGAAGGACCAACATGGATCTGGAGTTTGTCCTGTGCCTGTGACTGGGGCACAATTCCTGCTTTCCACGTGTGATCCATGGGCCAGGACTGGGCCAGGCCATCCAGAGGAAAGCCACCATACTGTCACTGTATTGTACAGCATATACTGCACTTATCACCTCCTTACACCTCCACAGGGTTTTTTGGGGCAGCCTGTCCACAAGCAATGGGCAACCATTGCCTGAGAATGAAACCTCTTTTAACAGTGGGAATTTTTTTTTTTTTAAATGTAAGAATCAAAACAATATATAGACAGACAATTTCCTATGGCAAAAATATGAGCTTCAATGGCAAAAATTGTTTATAAAGAGGCAGAAAAAGTATTCAACAAGTCCTGCACTGCATTTACATGCTCCTATCACTGGGATGTGATGAAATACTTTCCAATCCCTCAGTAACCCAGAAAGCTGTTAAGCAACGCATACTATGGTAAGCACTAAAATCAGCAAGTCCATGTAAGAAAAAATGGTGAAGACCTGACTGGCCTAAGCATACTCATTTCTCTTATATTTAAGAGTCTCAAAGAAATTCCACCAGATTAGAGTTTGCTGTTCTCCCAATATTTTAAAAGGAAGGAAAGTGGCAAAATTGATTCTACAACAAACTAATGGAAAACCTGAAGGGGGATTAAGTTATTAAAATAATTAGCATATAGTATTACAAAATATATCAATCAGAAATTTTACAGAAAATAGTTTGTCAGACAACCCTGATTTCATTCCAGGTATTCTCAAACTCTGATTTTTGCATATATGTGACATGCAACATAGACATTTACCTCTAACACACCATATTTAGTGTCTCATGACACTGAGATGAAAAAAATCAGCATTCTGTCTATCAGCAAACACACTTGAATTGGGTTAGTAGCTTCATGTCTGACAGGATCTCGGGAAGCCATCAGTGGAGAAATCATTCTCTCTGCTTTAGGGATGTCGTTAAGGATAATCCTAGACCTGACACTGCTTATTATATTCCTCAGTGAGCTGGAAATAATTTTTAAATCTCTACTACTAAAATGTGCAGAATTGGTGGACTGGTAAATTAGGTGAGAACAGATATAATCTGAAATGCTTAATAAGTTTAAATCAGACTGGTTTTGTTGACCTAAGTAGGCAACATCTCCTTCAAAAATGGAGGGGTAAAGAGGGATTTTGTCATCCTAGGCCAGACAGAGCTGAGGGAAGGTGTGTGCTTTTCTCTCCACACTGGCTGATTGCTCTCATTAAAGATTGACCTCAACTGATGTATTTGTGAGAGAATTGAAATTTTTCTAAAGGCCACAGGAGTGTCACGGGAAGAGTAAGAAAATGCGAGATCATTATTACCTTCATATGATCAGAGAATTGATTCTTGTCCAGTCCTCCTGTTTAAAAAGCCAGCTCCAAATGCCAGCCTGCCTAGAAAATGGAAACTGTATTGTGTATGGGTATTCATCTGTGCTTGCAGAAACCATATGCCAAACTCCTGCTTTCCTTACAGGACACAAAATAACAGAAAGAAGCAAAAATACTGAATTCAAAGCTGGAAAAAAGTGTGATACAACAGGAAACTAAGCAAACAATGTTTAGCACGTCAAAGAGGAGCTTAAAATTTGGAGCAATTGCAGTATTATAGGCTTCTCCAAAGTGGAGCAAAATGCTGTATGTCAAAACAAATATAATTTGTGTCTGATCACTGGGGAGAGATTTAAGGGTATGGTTTACTTTGAAGGAAGGTTTGTGCATATACACATTATTTGGGATGGCCAAACCATGGTCTGTGATTTTGTTACATGCTGTATCAAGATCCTTTAAATCATAACAGCTGGTGCCATATGAACTGCCCTCCAAAAACATACTTGTCTGAGTGTCATTAAATAATGATTTTTTTTCTAAGCCCACACAAACACTTGGCTTTTTCCATCCAGTTTATCAATGATGAGTGTTTGCAAAGTCCAGAACTGAGCACTGGCTCTGTTTCACTAGTGTGAGGGAGAAGCCAGGAAAAACATATCTCCTGGGGAGTATTCCCAGCTGTAAGTTTATTTTTGACACATATAGGATGGAATTGGGTTTCTGTGCTTGTTTTGATCTCCTTACAAATTCTTATTAAAGGGATTTCTTCCAGCCCTGCAGAATTGCATATCCTGTTCCAGTCCTAAATCTGTGGGTGAGTCCTGCAGCCAGAAGTGTGGGGCACTGGGACAAACACACAAGTGCCTCAGACACTCAGCAAGCAGCAGCCCAAAGAGTCCTTTGCTCAATACATAAATATTTGCATGGTTGAACTATGCTCTACGGCAGATGAAAACCATGTACTTTTTTCACAGCCATCAGTCGCACTCAGTGTTGTTCATCCAAGGCACAGCCCATGGGCACAGATCCAGCCAGAGCCACTCTTTGCTCTCACTGCTGGGCTCTGTGACAGTCACCAGGTGATCCCTTGGAATCAGTGCAGGGCTGTCCTGCTGTATTCTCCTGGAGCTGAAGGAACAGGTTCTTGGCATGCACAACCCATCACAGTTACAGAGAGAACATGACTTCAGGAATTTTGGATCACTTTTTGCTTTGGATTTAATTCTGGTTCTTTTGATGGGGCGGGAGGATTAAAGAAAATTTCACCTTTCTAATGACCAGGTTGTCTGTTTTGACAATAAGCTAATAGGCAGGGAATTGCTTAGCTATGTTATGATTTCTCCTCCTCAGTGTCCAAATTTATGGTGTCTTTTCATTAGACTTCAGCTGTGAGGACAGTTCAACAGCAAAAGTTGGAGCATTTGCAGTTTTATTTCTGTTGCCAGGCTCCCTGTTCATTGTGGGAGGATTCCATATGCAACCAGATATGATTTTCCTCTGTGTTAAGAAATAGTCCTGGCAGTAAACTGTTTGAGTCATCTTTCTGTTTGCTTGACTTCTCCCATAATAATATTATTCAAAACTTGATTCACCCACTAATCTCACAAGACAGGATTTTAGAGGTTTAAAAAAAAATCTTTTCTTTTTTTTTTTTTTTCATTCTGACCGAAGAAAGCTCAGAGTCAAAAGCCTAGTGCTTTATTTTGCTTTAATTAGGTAGAAAGCAAAAAACATCTACAGAAAGGCACATTCCTTAGAAGGTCAATCTGCAACATGATTGATTACAGCTTGTTTTAGTGGGGAGGAATATGGTGGCATCACCATTAGTAATCAGGTGTGTCTCACCACTTCTCAGAACCATCATTTCACCTCTGAACTAGTAGAGAGATTCACTCATGTATTCAAATTCCCATTCAGGGCTGGAACCAAGATAAAATTAGGAGGTCCAATAAAGACTCACTCATAGATGTTCCCACATCATAGGAAATGAAGCAACTCATCCTATGGTCAAGTGCTGTTTTTCAAGACAAGATTAATGGTAGTCCTGGTTAGTCCTGAAATCTCACATTTTCTTCAATGCAGATCCAATGTTAAATTGTAATTAACGTCCTGGAACAGGCAGGTATAGATCTTGTTTTAGAAATCTAATCTCTTTTCATCACATGTTTCTGTAGATTCTTGGTGGACTTGTAATGCATGAGAGAGGAAATCACAGCCCAGGGTCCCACCATCCTAAGTGCTGTACACAAATAGATCTCCAAAACACTGCAATTTAAAGAGAAGAAATTATGCACTTGGAACAAATCAATATGTCAGTACTGGCTAACACTATGTGCAGCAATCTCAATGCTCCATTTGCCATTTTTAGCCAAAATTTTCTGAGGCCTTTCTAATTTGGAAAAGAAGCTTATGTGAAAAATGGTAGCCAATGCTCAGCATCCAGAATGGCATCATGGAGGCTGGAGTAAATATCCTCTCAGTGAATAAAAGATCTCAAATTTAGGATAACGCTATGATGAGTCCTGAGAGTGAAGACCAAGGGTTCACACTTAATGTGGGAATGAAGTCAGTGGAGAGACAAAGAAAGAAGGGACAGTGCCAAGTCCTGTGCTAAGAGAAAGTGCAAGTAATGTCTTGTATTTGGCATGGAAATGATAAGGACAGAGGTGCATGTTCCAAGGACAGAGAATAAGAAATAATGGGTACATAGCTCTATAAGCATGGTTTGCTGTTTGAGAGGGAAGTCAATAGTTTTTACAGAGAACTCAAAAGAGTTTTAAATTCTAGAGATCGTTTGGACATAACATCACAACTGGCTGATGATGAGCTTTCAGCCACATTGGAAATCTCTTCTTAAACCATTACTTTAAGTAATTACATCTGTTAAAATTTTTGTTCAGTTGTTTTTTGCTTCCATGTGTATCTAGGCAACACCTGGAATAATATTATTTTCTAGAAACTTCTAAAATTCAGTGGTTCACTGCAACATGTTGCAACATTTTCATACACAGATTYCATACACACAGAGACACATACTTATCTACAAAACTCAACCTACGCATGTGTGTTCAGAAGCAAAAATAAACAATTTTAGGCAGGCTTATGCAAATAATTTTCTTTCTGGGTTCTACTGCTTTCTGTCAGAATTCAGCCAGAAATAAATGTCGAAACCTAGGTTAGCATGTATATTTTTGTAAGAGTCATAAAATTATCATGGTAATATGATATTGTTATCCTTATGAAAGTGTAATGAATAGCAAAGAGATAATAAGGAGCTATTCGTAATATGGCATATTAATTAGAATCCTAATAAAAGTTAATAAGACCATTATATCAAGAGTTACACTGCAAAATGTGGGAGAAGGAATTCTCTTATTACATTCAAGAATTACAGCAGAACTGTGAGCATACTTTGCATTTTAAGTTTATGCAAAAAAAATAATTTGGTAAATCTAATTTTTGTAATGAAGTTGCAGTTATATTTTTGAGTCACATAGGAGAATTCCTATTACTTTTTCAAATGCATCTTACAAAAGATATTACCACTTTAATTACCTCAAGATGTTTAGAGACATTTCCTCTCAATTAAAAACCAGAGGACCTAATGGCAGTGGTATGCCTAAGAGCCCAGGGAAATCATCTGTTGATCTGTGGTTGCTATGAGGATATTGAGAGCTATAGATTGTCTGTAGATTAGCATATAGCTATGTAAACTATAAATGGTTAGAAAAGCTTGAAGGTTTCATGCAAACTCCATGTCAACACAAACACCCTCTCTGATTACTGAGGCAATAAAATGTGTTTTAAATTATGTCATTGTACTCTTTCCATACTTCAAAGGCAACCTCTGCCTAAACCTATTCCTTGAATTTGTGATGTATGCAAACTCTGCCATGCCTCATGCAGGTTATGGTGTGTGTCTATGGCACAGCAAGGAAGTTAGGGGTAAAACCACGCCAAAAAAACCCAAAACCAATAGTGAATAGTCTATAGTAAGCAATGGTCTCTGAGTCAGAGGGTTTCAGCTGATGAAGCAGAAAGAAGCAGCAGGCAGAGTTCCGTGCATAGGGAGCTGCCTCCACAGCACCAGGGGTGTGCACTGGCTGACCCAGTGCCACAGGACCCTGTGGCCAGAACACCCAGGGCAACAGCTCCATCAAAGTGTCCCCTAGCTGAGCATAGCATAGGACAGTCCACGCTGGGCAGTCACCTGGATTACAGTTTGGGAAATGTCTTGTTGCTTTGTCTTGAAGTGTCATGAGGTATCTGAGTAACACTGATTAATTCTGTCAAAGATCACAGGTGTGGCTCAAACCTGAGCAGCCTTTTGTAAGAGTTACGAGGGGAGCTCTGAGAAGATGAGCTGTGGTCTAGCCTGGCACCAAGCCTAAGGCACAGCCTGAATCCAGCTCCCCAGCCCTGTGGTTGGACAGCACCTGCCCTTCCCCAGGGGTGCAGACAGCAGAGCATCTGCACAACACGAAACATTTCATGTTTCCAGCTGAAACATCTGCGTGTCACGCCACAAACACAGCTCACCATGTGCTACCGAATTGCCAAGACAGCCTGTGATTCAAGAGCAGGACTTACACTGAAAGCAGAGGGAGTGTACGTGAAAAACCTTTTTATTTACAACACAGTGTGACCAGAAGCATATTTATAGTTGCTTTAAATTGTTTACAAGGCAAAGTAACGACTGAGGCAGCTGTTTCCTCCGCCCACCAGTCAAATTGCTTTCTTTCCTTTTTGCTATTTCAACATTTTGGTTACTTTGATGAAATGCATTTTTACCATACTGCTTTACTGTCTCCCTTGTTTTGCCTCAAGATTTAAAGATGCTGTGAAATGACTTAAGTCCCAAATATGGATGAATTGGCATGCGTACCATGACATCTTCCTCAGCAGGGATTTATAGATGGAATATGTCCTTTTCAGGAAGTTCTGCAGAACACAAGAAGAAAGCTTTGTTTATAGCTGCCACTTTGCAAAACTAAGCAATGTCCTCCAACAACACTACACCAGAGGCTCCCTATGATGAAGCAAAGTCCTACCTTGCCTATCACCTCTCTTAAAAATATTCCCATCTCCAGGAAACATCTCAGAAATCACCATCCATATGTTGCCAGCTGGCATTTTTGACTCAATAGAAGAGCCAGAAGACAAAGGCTAAAAATCAAGATTTTTGACCTGTGCTCAATTTAGGTCCAATTTGAGCAGTTACTTTGGGTTTTGTTTCTTTTTTAATTTCCCACAAACAATTCCTCAGAAAATCAGCTGTAGAAAAAGTGCTATATGCTATTCCAGAAACTATGTTCCAGAATCCTCCTACTCCCTCGAAACTGCCTTGCAGTTGTGTCACAGGATCTCAAAGGTTTTACATACAGGGGAAATGAGAACATGAGAGAATGTTGTTCAGCCCCTTTCTTCTCTCTTCCCTTCATCACTTGTATACTCCCATATTTCTATGAGCTCATTTTCCTGTCCCACAGCAATGTAGAGGGCAGAGTTGTATCCATTGTTGTCAGTGGTCCACACTGGTGAGCCACAGGCTCATGCTGCTTGACTCTAGTCTTTCTTGCAGCAAGGTTTCTTCTGCTGGAACCTTAATCCACCCTGTCACACTCCACTTCAAACCTTTTAATTCCCAACATGAGGCATTTGTATTCAAATCACATAATGAGGTGGCCCTGTGGGAGCACTATGCCTCAGAGCAGATGACAAACACACCTATGAGCCTGCCTAGCCACAGGGGACTAAGAAATCATATCATGTGATGATGAAAGGACAGCACAGAAGGTTTGCAGTGCTGCACTGAGGTTTTCTGAGATGCCCTGAGCAGGACACAGAACTCTCTGAGTGAGTGTGTCAGCCTGGATTCCTGTACTGAACCTGTATTCTGCTTCAGGAGTTCTCATGCCTGATTTATATAAAATAGAAAAGCAAGAAATTCAGTCACCATAGGGTTAGCAGATACCACAAAACCATTGGGAGGCAGGTAGCCACACTCTTCAGCTACTAGCCCAGAGGCTTGAGTATGAGACACAAGTACAACACACTTGACATTGTCATGCTTTATTTTCCATCAAAGCAAGTCCTCTTTTCAAGATGATGTGATGCTCTCAACCTCTTCTCTGTGCCTCCAAGCCATGCCCAGGGTTCCCACAGTTTCCCTCTCATCTCACAACACTCTACCTGTTTCCCCTATTTTCCTCTGCTCCACTATGTCCCCTATTGTCCTCCCTATAAACACTGATGTCTGACATTCACTCTGTTCTTGTGCCACTCCGAGTACTGCAGTAGTTTTTGACACAAATTTTGAATCATATAACATACTGAAAATCCTCCTTTGACTCAAGTGCATTTACAGCCAGAGGCTCCTTCTTTTCCTTTCCTGGCTCTGGAGTGGGACAGTTTGCGAGTGGGACAATTAACACTGACACAGGTGTGCCATTGTCCCCCTGAGTCAGAGGGTATGAGGTGGCCTGTGCCCTTCTCCACTGCCTGGCAGGTGAGCATTCAGCTGTCTGCAGCTTAGCTCTTCCCTGGGCACTGTGTTGGATATGGCTTCCCCAAATTACCAAAGAGAATGGTAGAATCACCCTGTACACATAAATAAATAATAATGCAACATGTGAAGAAGCCATTGCCATTTTTCTTTCCACTTCCACCCCCTGTGAGCAGCTAGCAAAGGAAGGATCTCCCAAATGTCCCTCTGCAAGCACTGAGCAGAACTTTTCCTGTTACAGATCTTCCTCATATTAGAAGTTCTACATTTATCTAAATTATGTGCTTACATTTGAAAAATCTAGGCACTCACAAGTTAGATGTCTGTACTGAATGGCAGTGGAAGCTTTAGCATCACAAGAAGGGTTTTTCAGCACCTTAAAGGAGCTGATGACTTGGGCTAAGAGTACATAAATGGATACTTTCTATGGCAAGATGCTTTTTTATCCAAGATAAAGGTCAAGCACATCTGGAAGATATAATAGATGTGTTCTATAGAGACTACATCAACTATCTTGCTGCCAAAATCTACTATAAACAGGCACAAAGGGCCAATCTGCTAATTTTCCTAGCTGTCACTGGTTTATTTAAGGGGCTAAGTCAGTTTTCAATTATTATTCTGTTAAGAAAAAATGAAATCTATTGTGTAAGCTCTGTGCCATATTACCGTTGCTGCAAACTATGATTCCTGAAGTTTTGAAAAGCTCTGTTTCTGTTCTACTTATCTGCTTGGACTCTACAATTATTAAATGGTCCCTACAATCTTTTAGCCATTTCACACAACAAATTAAACTTATTTTTATGAAAAAATTAGCGCAAGAAATCCGCTTAAAGTCAGACAACCATTCTCTGTCTCAATCCAAAACTGTCGAATGCACCTTTTAAACGTACCAATATTCATTTTTACTTTATTTTTGAAGTGCTAAACAAACTCACTTTTTGAGTAATCACATTACTCAAAACTGCCTGGCATAACTATGGGTCAAAAATTCAAGAGCACAAGTATAAGCAGGTGTATGTATGGTGAACAAGAGAGGTGCAGGACTCGGTGATAGGAGGCACACTGCAGACAGGTGCATCTAAAGCCCTGCACCTGCATCTAAAGCCCTGCTCCTCTCTGCAGCTTCTGCAGATGGTGACGAGCACCCAGGAGAGTGCAGAGCACAGCCCCCCTCTGTGGGTGAGCCTGAGCCTTTATAACCATGCTGCCAGCAAGGAGGTGACTGATTCAGAGAAGGCAAGGACAGCATTGGGCTCCCTTCTCAGCATGACCTGCCCTTCCCTGGGAAGGGCCTTCACCACTTGCTTCTGACTGGAGCAAGTAGAAACCAAGCCCTGGATGCATCCCTAGGTATCAGAAGCAAAGCTACAGCTCAGCAGTAGATGTTTAGGCTTGGTGCATGGTTCCCAGCTCCTTCTGTGCTCCACAAAGCCCCCTGCACAAAAATTTGTGTGATGTCCTTGGCTGAAGCTAAGAAGGAGGAGTGTGGTCAACTGCACAACTGCACCACAGCCTCAGTGACCAGGGCATCTGACCAGGGCCTCACCAGCTACTGCAACCAACAGTGCTATCAGTTTATATTCTCCACACTGGATACTTTCAATGTTTAAAAGGAAAATTAGTCTGATATTGGGTTGTCCATTTCATTAATTACCTGAATCGCTGCTTGAGAGCTTAAATTAGCAAAGAGCAGATTAGCTTAAATGCAGAGAAGTATTAAAATGGCTGGACTTGTAGCAGCTGGTTTGAATGGACAGGCAGGAGGTGAAGCATCAGAGGCTGGTTTTTCCCTTTACTCCTGGAATCAGAGGAAGTGAGAAACTGCCATTGCTGTTGCCTCTTTTCACAAGCAATCTTATTCTTTAGAGAGCTTAAGAAATAGAGAAGTAAAGCAGAGAAAAAAGTAGAGAAATGAAGAGTCAAACAAACTTTTACTTGTAATTTACTTCACTAATTACATGAAGACACAACATTTGGTGATAAAGCTATACCACACAGAATTTGTTAGGGATTTTTGCTAGGGATTCACAGCACCTGGCTGTGCACTAACTGCCTTCAAACTTACTTGCTTATGGTCTCAACTAAGTTTTAGAGTGTGTCTCCTTAATTTCGGCCTTAATAGACTTTTCTTCATCCCCAAACTTAATTACTGATCAGCCTTGTAGATATAAAGAAAGCATGAACACACTGAGATTAGGTAGATAGATAGATAGATAGATAGATAGATAGATAGATAGATAGATAGATAGATGGATAAGGAACAAGCTGACCAATACTGGTCAACACCTCTCTAGTTCTTGGTTACACTTTTCTGAAGCAGGACAAATTGGACATGTACAGTATGTTTAGAAAAATCTTTTTCTACTCTTATTCTTTTGTATTGACTGGGTCAAGTTAAACATTTGTGAAAAAGATGATTCAGCTCCTGTATTTACATGGAACTTTTTTAGCTCACCAGAGGTGGAGGACAATTAAATGCTTGTCTTATGAGGTCATTAATGAAGGATGATTTGTTTTCCTGGAAACCCTGTGCTGTTAGAAGTGATAAAGTCTGGAGAAACTCCAGGACAAAAGGGTAGACTGCTCCAGCATATAATGGCAGAGGGTCTGATGAGTCAGCACTTCTGTGACAACGGAAAACCCAGACCACAACCAGGATGTTGACAGGGACCTGTTCGAGCAGCAGGTGCATGTTAGTCAGCATCTACCAAGAATATTCACAAATGCAATCCCCAGTGTACTTCTCTGGGCACAACCCCAGATCTTGAAATACTCGAAAATGCTGATTCTGGGACTGGAACACGTAGGTCTTCCTCAGATACAAGTCAGGCAGGCTGTACGGAAAACAGGCTCAGCCTGCAAGCTGGGCATTGGCCAAAGGGGTGGAGAGAGATGTGTTGGAGAAATAGAAGATTTTATATCAGAATTTTGCTCTGTAGCTAGTATCTGTGTGAGAATATCTGTGATACGACCTTTGATATTTCATCAAGTGATGAGCTGAGCAGCCACCACCTAGACCTACATTCAGCAGGGGATTGCTGTCTGAACCAGCCTCTCCTGGCCTTAGATATCTATTGAAGGTGCAGCTGAGGTGATCATCTAGAATGCCCTTATAATCACTGAATAGAAACAGGGTCTTGCAATGTACAGTCCATAACAGCTATTTCAGAGGTCTGTGGTGGGGTGAAATGAACATCATTTTCTGCAGACACAAAATAGTTATTTGTTTTTTAGACTGTAATATTTGTTAGGGCACATACCTGTAGGTCTACTTCACATGGCCCCAGATCTTCTGCACTTGCACCCAACCAGGTCTGGTGAGACCCAGAAACAAGCCTGTGAGTAGCTACATACAGCCTCTGCCATTTCCAGCCATCACAAGATGAAGAGAGAAAGAAGAGTATCTCAGTGATGGAGTGATGGTCCCTCTCCTCCTGAAGCAATGTTACTGAGAAGTATGACCATGAGTAAGGGAGCGAGAAAGAGGACAAGGACCATGACATTTTAGATGAGGTAACTTTTTGTATCTCAATAAACGAAACTTTAGTCAACAACTAAGATTGTTTGGATGGGGGATATTTATTTAATTCAGTCCTACACTGAGTATCAGACACATCAGTCAAACTGCAAGTTCTGTAGGAAACATCCTGTTTATCCAGAGTCTAACCCAAGAGGGATGGAGCAATACTGTTCCTCTTTAAGTGGTGTTAGAGACAAAAGTGAAGAAGGACCACAGTGTGTACCAGCCAGTGAAAGGTGCCTCGGCAGACTCTGAGTTTAAGCCTCTGCTAGGAAATTAAGCAGGTTCAGAAAGGCTGTCAGACACCCAGGCCAGCAGGCACAGGGCAAGCTCTGCCACTGAGCTCACCTGTCCTCCAGGAGAGGGCAGCAGCATGAGGACACCACCAAGGAGAATGGCCCTAGGAGCTGCAGGGGACAGCTGGCTGTCCCTGTCACCCCAGCCCAGCCGCTGCTCTGGCAGCTCAGCCCCACTCAGCCAGGAGCCATGCCCAGCAATGCCTTATTATTTGTAGGAATTTAATGGGTAGGTGAAAATAGGAGAGAAAAATTTAGGAAGAAAGAATAAAAATCAAAATCATACTTTGACTTTTCCCTTAGACAACAAAAAAAAGAAAGATTTAAACAGGAATTTTCAAAATTTACCAACCGATGGCAGATTGGCTTATTCTTTAGAAGTGCTGAAAAGGGAAATCTCTAATCTACAAAAATGCTCTTAAATTCACTGGGGTCATCAGAGATGGCAAAAGGTAGAGAATTGTCTTAACAGAGTGCAAAGGTGCCTCAGCTTAAGAGCTGAAAAAATAGCCAGTACTCTAGATGGGAAACAAATTGAAAAACATTCTTTGTTTATATTTATTTATTCAATTTCATGGTGTCCTTGGTTGCCCAGAGGAGCTACTGAGAGTAGTTTCTACTGTGCTGTTTGTTAGACTTAGGTTACACACACTTTTAGAAATTCAGCTGTCTGCCACTAATGAATTGTTCAGTGTAGCTTGAGGGTCATGATGCAATTAGCAAAAGTGAGCCAAATCTGTCCCAGGTGAAACTCTACTGATGTCAGTGGCTTTATTTGGGATGATGTGCTTATTCCAGTGTGTATAGCGACAGTATGCAGAAAGAAGAGTCTTGAAAAAGGACTTACATGGATTTCATTTGTCTTTTCCGGTACTAATCCTGCATTACACTGAATAAAATGTCAAAACACAACATTTGCATTGACGCAGCAGCGCATTTCTGTGGGCCGACTCACAGGCTCAGTGCATTAATGCAGAAACCTGATCCAGGGGGTGACATCCCTGCCCGTGTTGGGGGAGGGGTGGGACACCATGATCTTTAAGGTCCCTCCCAAACCAAACTATTCTATGATTTATGATTCTGTGATTCTAAGTTTAGTAATTATTTTATATTTATAATAGTGTCCTTTAAAATTCTACCCATAAACAAGTAAAATAACAGTTTTTCCATTCCCTGATGACGTGCTGACTTTTTGAATTTGCAAAAGTAAAATAAGTACTTAAAGTCCTTATCCCAGGCTGTTCAGGAGTAAATTTTTTTCAGAGGAGACCACAGGAAGTGCATGACAGACAAAATAAGGGTGAATTTTGCCTTCATTTCCCTCCTGATTAGGACACTGTGAAACACAAAGCAATAACTTTTCCTTGGCCAAAAGGCTTTTAAAGTCTGTTCCACCAATTAAAGATGTATTTTATTGCAACGAAGTTACCAGGGCTTCATGACTGCTGCCCTAATAACTAAGAAACAAAATAAAGATCAAAACTGAAAGCATAAACCAGCCATTTCACCCAGGTTGTACAGGAAGTCTATGCCAGAGCTTCCAAATAATTTGGATTCAGGGTTACGCTATTATTTTTTCTGGACTTTGCTGGAAAATTGTGTTACTGTGCCTTTGGTAGAAAGCAAAGCCTTGGTGCAGATCTCCTCAGCCAGAAAGTCTCTCCAAGCTGTGTGAAGAACTGGCCTGCATTAGCATGGGAGACATCAACATCTGTGACTGACAAAATCCAAGTGAATCATGATCCTGATCAAGATTTCGTCCAGAAATCATCAGTCCTGGTTGGTGTCTTAAATAAAGAGCCATCCTTCCTCCTATTGTTTTGGAAACAATGAGGGCAAAATTACGACTAACAGGATAGTCCATTTGATAGTAACATAAATAATACAACCTACAGCCCTCAGTTTTATTATCTCTGAAAAAAGCAGTGCTTTTTTAATGGGTCTGCTTAAGTGTGACCTCTTAAATGATCTCTGCTAGTGGATTGTAGCAACACTTCCCCAGCTGTGCTGTTATTCATAAGTAACCATAGAAATTAAAGTGCTGCCAAGTATGTGCTCTTTGTTTTGTTTTTTTTTTCTTAAAGGGCTGAAAGATGATGCAGTGATGTCTTTGCCCCTCCTGACTTAATTCTGAACTCACCCCCTGGCAGCCCTGATGGAGAGGTGAAGATGAGACTTGCTGTTATTGGAAAGCTCAGTCACCAGAGAGCTCAGACAGCAGTACCACTTCTGCCACTGGGATGATGGTGCATTTTCAAGAGGCCTGCAGCTAGAAATAG
Organism: Mixornis gularis; assembly: GCA_003546035.1. Lineage (NCBI taxonomy): Eukaryota > Metazoa > Chordata > Aves > Passeriformes > Timaliidae > Mixornis > Mixornis gularis. The sequence goes on along the minus strand of QVAJ01000112.1, from coordinate 2,516,938 downwards.
GATGTGGTGGGAAGTTAAATCCTGTTATTCAGTAATCACTGGTTTTAATGAAAAATATATTTTGTTTATTTCTATTGAGACTGAACTGAAGCAGTGTTGGTATCTCTAGCCAAACAATTTGTTTTCGAAGGAAAAAGTTGTATAAAATCTCTTCTACAGGGCCACTTTCAAGTTACTTATTTGCTCACATTAATCTTTGAGTTTTTCTGGGTAATTCTGTTCTTCAAATAGGATTCTCTGACTCTGAACTGGCATCTAGGCTTTTTCAGTATCCACTAGAGTGGCACACTTCCAATGGGCAGTACTAATCCTGTGTTACAATGGGATTAATCCTCTTTCTCCCAGTTTTAGAAATTAGCTGAGACTTGACTCCTGTTTTACAGGGAGCTACAGCTCGGTGAGAGGACTACTCACAATGTTTTACTGCCCATTTACTGGGAAATTTAAGGACTAAGAAATCTTGGTGTTTTTCTTTTTGTTACCCTGGTTTCTTTTCTGCCGTACCCTGTACTTCCCACAACAGCCAGGTATCCACGGGCAATGACAACCCACTGTGCTTTTGCTTTTCATTGACTGGGCAACATCTGCCCTCCAGGAAAGGAGAGAGCTTCTCACTTGCCCAGGAGAATTTAGAGAATATCCACAACGTGGTGCAGCAATTTCTTCAGCAGCTTTTCAAGGGGGAAATCACAGAAGAGGACTTTCTAGCTTGGCATGGCAGCAATAAATTGTGCCCAGGCGACTCAGTTGTCTCTGAGCACTTCTGGCTTGGCATCAGTGTGGGAGGAAATAACTCATGTCTCTCTACAAACAGAATGAAAGAATCACCACCCCAGACCTGTTAATCAAAATCGAACAAAAATAATAGATCTGACAAAAACAGTTATTTCCCTGTCACGCTTTGAGGGGTTCAGTACTGCCCAGTTTGATTCCATCACAGGAACTTTGTCTAAGAGGAAAAAATCTGATTTTAAAATTTGACTTGTACTTGCCAGATATTCCATGCTGATGTGTACCAAAAATGTTAGATCACTGAAATGCTGCAGTCTGGGAAAAAAAAAAAATCACTTTATGTTGGTTCAAGTAAGGAAATCATACAAATACCATAAAGACAAAACTGCCAACTCCAGAGTCCAAATGAATTTAAAATTAATTTAAAGGTCTATATTTAGCTCCTACTATCTCTGTTTCAATTATAAAACATTTCTTGTTAAATACACACCATCATCTCAAATGCTACACTCAGTGTAGTTGCTTGGAGCCCCACAGTTCATCTGTATTTTTGGTTTACTCACAGATAGGGGAATGGCAAAGAACAGCAAGTAAATGATTTAGGCTGGTGTTTTGACAGGACCCTCACAGCTGCTGTGCTAGGAATTGCTCTGGAAAAAATCCAAGCTTGCCCAACTCTTGTTAAACAGCCTCTTTTGCAAAGTGTCAGTTGTTAAGTGACCCTTTCCCTGCTTTTGGGGAGGGTAGGAGAGAAGGGTGAATGAATCCTTCACAGAGCAGAAGGAGTGGATTTTCTAAGTGTGCAAATGGCATTAAATGTTGATTTGTGGCCATGGATGGGACAGGGAGAGTGAAAAGAATCACACCTTGAAAGAGAGAGATTTAAATGCCAGGCCTGGATGTTACTAGGGGTATTAGGCTGTTGGAATTTTTTTATCCTGACTATTTGGGTTTTCTTTAAAGATTTTTAATTCCCTAATTGCACATTAGAAACAAAAGTGTTTCCATCTTCTAATAAATGCTAAATTTCTTTCCAGAGTCCATTCAAAATGTTCAGTATATGTTCCATGTGTGTGCCTGCTGTCCTGCTGTCTGCCACAAAGCATTTCAAATTTGCCTGTAGCCGGGTTTGGGAAGTGAAAAAGGATGGGGAAATGCAGAAACATGATTCAGTCCCGCTTGTGGTAAATAACAATGAGCTGAAAAATACAGGGGTTTATTTTATTTTAAATAGAAAAATCAACATTTTTAGCACGTTGTAGAAAAAAGAAATTAAACTGATGGAAAAAGTGGAGATGTGGGCCCAGGCTGTTTGCTTTCCCTCGGGCTCATGCCCAGCTGTGAGGGGTCAAGTCTCAGCAAACCCACTGGACACTGTTGGGGGAATGTCTTTGCTTTACCACTCTGTCCACATGCATGGTCCTTTTCCAAGCTCGGGGGAAGTTAGACTAAGCCAACACCAATTTGGAGAATTGGCTTTGTTGCTTGGCATAATTAAATGGGCTCTCACAGGATGAAGTTAGGAAAAAGGAAAATTGAAAGTGGAATACAACTTCTACGACTTGAACAAAGTAGGGTGTGAAGCTGTGCCATAAGGAAAGAAGCTGTTTCTCGTGTCCAAAATCTTTCAGAACTGGACCACACAAAATCCTAAGTACTTCTCCCAGGAGCAATCATCTATTGGTGGGAAGATGGAAGGGATGAGGTAATATAAGATAGATATTAAACCTCTCTTTGAGGTACAAGGAGGGAAGTATATATCCTCAATAGAAAGAAAAAGACAGACAGAAGGGTTAAAGGTTAACTCCAAAAAAGTCAGTTATAATTGAATGTAATCTAAGTCTTTAAGTGTGATGTGGAAAACTCTCATTCAGCTGCTGTAAATCCTGGAAGAAGCTACATTTTACTGGTAGCTCACTTTGTTCTGTAAAGCCTCCCACTTGCACATCCACACTTGCCTCAACACAACGGCATGAGGCAAAGCCCAGAGCCAGGAGCCCTCCTAGTCTGCAGGAATAATTGAAAATTCCCAAAATACTAAAAAA